>PYUH01000794.1:221861-241861 GCA_016808085.1 Suaeda aralocaspica
CCCCCCCCCCCCCCCCCCCCTTCTCTCGTCTCTCCCTAGATTTTGAAATCCTAATGACAACTAATGATGAATGAAATCTGAAAATTTGGGTTTTAATGGGTATTTATAGGCCCCAAAGTAGGATTTGGAAAAGCCTATACTTATCCTAACAAGTGAAAATTATCTTTACGCCCTTTTCTCTAAATAAATTAGGAAACTCTTGAAAATACTCTTTTTAGAAGGCTTCTAAAATATTTTATAGACATAAAATATTATTTATGGACACAAATAATTATTTTTAATTAAAACTTATTTTTTATTATTATTTTTCCATTTAATATTCTTATTGAACATAATATTTCAATAAAAATATTAAAATTATACGAGTAAAATACAAATATACTTTCTTAAAATACATGAAAATGTGGGATATCACAATAAATGATGATTTTCGTAAACCTTTGCTTTGATTGGATTTAGAGTTGTGGGTTAATCTCTTTGGAAATATTCACGAGAGCACACTAATACATGAAAATGTGGGGTATCACAATAATGATGATTTTTGAAAACCTTTGCTTTGATTGGATTTAGAGTTGTGGTTTAATCTCTTTGGAAACCTTCACGAGAGCACACTCTTCCTTTTAAGCGATTTGGAGGTTTAAATGACTTGTCATTTACGCTAAAAGTGACCGTGATTCTGACGACAGTGAGTATAGGTTTTATTGCTTTCTAGAGTAGTTTTTCTTATTTTGTTTTCTTTTCTCGAGGACGAGCAAAGGTTAAGTGTGGGGAGTTGATAAAACCATTTTATACTCATATTTCTACACTAAATTTGTGTGTTTTCATCTTACTTTTCCCATAGTTTCCACCTTTTTGATCTATTATGCTTTACACTTTGCTACTGCTCTTCTTGGGTGTATTTTGTTTTGTTTTTCTAGGTTTTAGGTGCTTTTTCTAGGATTATTGGAGATGCAAGTAGAGCCAATTGGATTTTGATCAAAGAATGGACAAATCAAGGCGTTTATGATGGTGAAAAGCTTCAAAAGAGTTGTTCATGAAGATCTACCGCAACATGGTTGTAGAAATCACTTAGTTTGCAAACCTAGTTATGGCCATTTGTTTTTGAATTGTTCTGAAGCGAAATGGCAGCCTACTCCGCACCCTAGTTGTGGCCTAATATCACATGCCACACCCTGGTTACGGCCTCTTCTTTGATGTAGAAAACTCTGCATATTCCTAGCATCTAAATAGGCTTTTAGAGAGGTTTTTCGTTCTAATTCTACTCACATACTTCAATATCAGTTTTTTTTAGAAAAAGTTTTAGTTCTCCTTACTTTTCTTTGGCACACAATTCTCGACTTTTGGTTTTTGGCAACATTGATTTGGTAAATTTCATCAATTCAAGTAATATCTTCTTTTCTCTATTCTTTTTTTATTGTTGCTAATCATGCTTTCTATAATATTTGTTGTGTTTATTCAACAATTATGTGTGAGTAATTTTATTAATCTAGGGTTAGGTCAAGCCCTAGCCATGATTGATTCTTGAGCAATTTTGTAAAATCCCCAATTTAATTGTTAATTGTTCATGCTTAATTGATTGTGCTTACGCCAATACTAGATTAGGGATAGTTGGCATTATTATGAATTCATTCTCTTTATCACTATGGGAATTGGGTATTGATGAATTTGAGTATTTCAATTCAGAACATGAAATTCTCCATGGGAGTACTGATATACGTGTTTTATGTTGAGTTTTTCCCTCATTTTCGGACGATTCTTGTGCTAAATAGTTAAGTTTGTGGCTTTGTTTAGACTAAATATCATCTTTCGATGTTAAGTTATGTTTTGGGACGGTTTTAGCGTCTTTAGTTGAATTTTAGAACCTTTTTGGGCTATTTTCTACTCTTTCGGTTATTACGCGTGGTTTTCAATTTTGTTTTATATGTTACAGGAGCGTAATAGAGAGTTATGAAGTCATTGGAGGCTAAAACAAGTCAAAAAGCACTTGCCTCGGGATGCGTGCTAAGTCACGAGAAGTCACTAATGAGATTCGAAGAATCGAGCAAAGAATTCAAGCAAGATCGTCAAATTATGGTTCATTATGGCTTATGCGGGCGCATAGGTTAAAAGCCTCTTTGACTTATGCCGGCGCAACATAGATCAGAAGTATCAGAACTTGCTCATTATTCATCATGCGGGCGTAGGGAACAAACTGGGTTTGTTCTATGCGGGCGCAGGTATCACGGATTTTGATCTGTTTGGCTTTTCTTCGCGGTTTTGCTTTGTGGGTTTTAATTAATTAAAAAACTAATTCCTATATAAACTCTATGTAAAAGGGGGCACAGCCCTAACAAGTTTTTATCATACTTTTAGACCTAGGAATCCAAAATTGATTATTTTCTCTAGAATATTAGAATTAATTGCATTGTTCAACAATTCAAGCTTTCGATTAATGCAATTCAATAATTAATTTGGTACTTTCTTTCGTTATGCTTTTCAATTACTTTAAATTCATGATTCTCGTTATTTTATTAGTCTTTAGTTTAGATTAATTAATTTTGCTATTTTTGTTTCTTAATTTAGTTTTGTTAGTAGTTATTTTAGTTTTAATTCTAGTTTTAATTAGGTTTTGTTCATGATGATGTTGTTTGATTTCAATTTTGTTTTTGTTCCCTTAATTATGAGTCAGTAGTCGCTTTTTCTAGGGTTAGGGGATCTATGATCGTGGTTTGAATTTAATTTATGTTTTCTAATTAGTTCTTGGTCTTTAATTGAAATCCTATTATTGATTTCTAGTGATTGCAATTAATTTGTGGCCAGATTTAGTAGTAAGTTAGGTTATTGTTGAAATCGAGGTCGAGAGGTAAGATTAGCACAATTAGACCACTGAATAATAGGCAAAAAAGGATTTATGCGAGTGAGAGCTGGTAAAGGAGTTTTGAGGGAGTCTAAGTTCGAGAGAATTAGTGAGCCCTAGTTCAATAAATGCCAATGAATTGATTAGTGAGCGTTAATTGAGTTTGTTGATTGATCATAGTGAACCGATTGCCCTAGGTTTCCATTAATAGAGTTTAATCAATAATTTCCTGTCATTTCCCTAGTTTTATTCTTAGTCTTCTTAGTTTAGTAGTCTTTTACCGAAATTTCCACCAAGGCCCCTTACACACTTTATGCTTTTTAGAACTAGTAGAATTTGTAGCTTCCCTGAGGATTCGATCTCTACCTCCCTAGCTATATTAGTTAGAGTTGTTCGGTTATTTTTGAGAGGTGTGCGATAGCCTGTTCAGGTAGGTAGAATGAATTGTTAGAAAGTTAGGGTTTTGTGATTAAAGTCTTTGATTTGCATGATTCCACGGGAGTAGGCTTGATTGCAAATTAAGGAAGCCATATATAATCGGGAGAGGTTTGTGGTATTTTATAGGGCTACCTTTTCTCTTGAACAATTAGTCGATTAAATTGGGGTATGAATTGCTTGTGTCAATTGTACTAGTGGTGGTGCTTAACTCTAGGTGTTTTTTATTCCTTGAATTTAATCATTGTATTTCCATTAGTCTTCTTTAGTGTTAGAATAGTTAATCAATCTCAAATCTAAATCGTTGTTTTCTTAGTATAAAGTAGAATCAAAATTCACCACTTTGAACCATTAGTCTCTTGGGATTCGACCCTTGCTTGCCCGACTATTTATTTGGAGGAAAAGTTAGGTTATTTTTGTTAGGTGCGCGATAGGCCTTTCATATTTGTTGTGATGCAGGTGTGATGCAATGCAAAGATGGGAATGCGGGAAACAATACATGTGGTGACACGAAAAAACCCCCCTAAATCAGGGTAAAACCCCACGGGTGGCTTTGAGTCCACCAGTCCACTAGTTAAGAAAAATTTACAATTACAATGAATGTTGCTAGCTTGCTAGCTTGAATTATTGCTAAGTGTTCAGCTAAGAAATGTAAATATAGTATGATTGAGTGTACAAAGATATTGGAATGTAAATAATAGCAATAATATTAGTTTATGATCGTTGTTGTGTCTTCTACTCTATTTATAGATAATTTCTTCTAATAGTCGTTCCTCCCTTTTCGAGCTTGTTGTTTTTTCGATTGCGTACCTAGCTTGAATACTGGGCCAGGTTCATGCTGATTTGAATGTGGCCTCCTATCTTTTAGGCACGTATTTTTGAGCGATTTGACTCTAACTTCCCACGATATCTGTCTACTAGACGTATCTTGAATTATTCTCCTCCTCAACTCCTTGATTCACGGCTTGCTCCTTGACCAAGTCCCAATCTCTGTAGCTACTAGTTGCGTAGTTGCATAATTATATAGTTGACAATCAAGCTAATCACAGATAGAAATTTAGCCATAACAGGTAACAAGTGAAATGGCCCAATAATTTCTGAACATTAGCAAAGATATGTGATGTGAATATTGATAGAAATCTCCACTCACAACAAGGTAGTCTAATTTGATTAAAGCCAAAGCACCTCAAACTCACTGTTGTCCTCACGTGAATATAAAGCTAATGTACCAATTAACAATATAAAGTTTATTGTTTTTTGAACGAAAACAATAAGAGAAATACGTACAACTTGAACGTTGGTTTTTATTACTCAATCAATGTATCTTGTTACAAAGAAATCTCAACGCTATTTATAGAATAACTAAGGACTAAATTCTAACAAGCTTCTAAGACTCAAAACACTAATAAACACGCAAAAAATAAGATAGAATTAGCCACCTAATCTTTTTTTTTTCAAGTTGCATAACAAACTCAAGATGAGATTGCCACATCATCACTGCATATTGATATTATCTTGCTAACAAACTCTAACTAACTCTAATTAACAAGATTCTATCCTAACAAATTAACTAATTAATTAATTAAAAAGATAATCATCAAAATTACAACCAAAAATCACAGAAATATCAAGAACCCAAGATTCTTGAAAAACATCCAAGAACTCGCCACTCTTATTGCGCCATTTTCAAGAATCTTCTTCAAATCTTCAAGAAAAGCTTCAAGATTCAATCTTTTAATCAAGAAACCTTTAAGAAACCATTCTCCATGTATTTTAGGATGATTATGATGACCAAAACCCAACAAGAAAGGAAAGCACCTATGCCTGAAATGAGAAAACCCCTAGCAACTAAAGTGGGAAAAAACCCATAGGCAAAAACACATCTACTAAACACTAAAAACACTATTCAAATCTTTTGGTGAGGATTTAATTGCATGTGACCATGAACACATAAATGCTTGCCTTGGATGCACCCAATTGCCTTGTGTCACTAATGTAGTGTTTGATTGTCTTTATTTTCCATAGTTTTCCTTATTTAGTTGAGTTACTTTTTTGTTCTTTTTCCCTAGTTTTCCCTATTATCCCATAGTTTTTAGTTAACCCAGTTCCCTTGCATTTTTTGTCATATTTTTCTCTGTTTTGTGTTGTTTTCTGTATTGTCTCATTCTTGTAGGTTTCTCCATTTTGGTATGGAAACCAAGGGAAAACATAGTGAAGCTACACAGAGCATTTAGCGTTGGTTCGGGTCGGATATTATTTATTTTGAAGCCATTTGGCCTAGTCGACGTGTTACCATGCTCGATGATCCATGATATTGTAAGCTTGACTCACGATATCGTAAACCATATCTTCACGACTTAACTCAAACAAGCAAGCACCAACCCTCACAATGAGCACAAGGAAAGAGTAAATATTGCAACTTCCCTTTTATTTCACCAATATCTCTCATCATACTCCATGTTTTCATGTTCTATCAATAGGAGGTTATTATAAGTGTCGTGATATTCGAAACGATAGGTCAATTGCCTAATTCTGATGAGTATTAACTGAGTTATGCCCTTTTTAAGCAGAACAGTTTGTGCAGTCTAAACCGTAGCGGCTGCTGGCTGCAGTAGCGACCCCTAGCCCTTTGTTTTCCAGCGTGTCCTGTTTTACTTCTTTGCAACTTTCTCCCACTTGTGCCCCAACCTGGTGATGTTTTTGCCTATATAACAAAAGGCAGTTGCTGAAGTGCCATGGAGAATCATAGACAGAGGTAGTTAGAAATTGCTAGAAGAAGTAGAAGATTAATTGTATTCAATTTAAAAAGTGATTAGTTCTTTATCAATTCAATAGTTGTAATTCAATATTCTCTTAATTAAATCAAAAGTTGGTTATTCAAGTTCTTGGATTCTTGTTCGTGGTTGATATTCAAAGTTAGTTGGTTTCATACTCTTGGGTTCATGTTCTTGGTTTGATATATATTGATAGTTCTTGGTTGATCATCATTGTAATTAGGCATCATTGGAATAAGTTTCAAAGTTCTATACTTCAAAGATTCAAGCTTCATAGTAAAATTCTAAACTCATCTTCAATTACCATTTCAAATACATATTTCTTAGCTATCTTCTTTACTTTGAAGTTTTGTTTTATAAAGCTTTTTATCAAGTTAAACCTGTCCTTGTTCTTAATTTACATTATTTCAAGTTCATAAGCTTTCTTTATCAAGATTAACTTGTCCTTGTTTTATTTTCAAGTTCATAAGCTTTCTTGTCAAGTTAATCTTGTCCTTGCACTATTGCTTTTTGTCTTAACTCTTCTCAAGATTAAACCTTGTCCTTGCTTTCAGTTTCTTTATTGCTTTTGTAGTTTGATTTAATCACTTGCATAACTTATTTCTTTGTAATAGTATTGATAATCTAACAACCTCTTTCCCTTTTTATAACTTTTGTTTTGTTTAGTTTATAATCCATTGTCATAACTTATTTCTTTGTTATAATTTGTAATCATGAATTAAAATATGTGTTTAAGTAGTAAAATGTGTAGTGAGTAGTTTTTAGTGCTCACCCATACCTCCTATATGTTTTAGTGTTTCTTGCAAGAGTCTAGGCTTGGGGGTTACTAGTGATCGATTAAGGGGTGCTTGTTCACATTTCTATGAGTAGCTACCATAGATGTTGTACCTAGGTTCCTCAAAGAAGGATAGAGAGATGAAGTTGAGTGAGGACTCCCCTTGTTCGATTGATTAAAGTACCATGAGAATAGGTCCTTGGGTTAAGGGATGCTACTAGTCTTTCGTGATTGTGCTTAGGAGCAGTTTTGTGTTCACGCCATGAGAATAGGTCATGTTCATAGTTCCACTCGTCATGCTAGCTCGAGAGAGTAGACATGGCTCTTAGAATGATTTCCCCTAGATGTTTTCCCCTAGACTTGAATCATTGTAGGATTCACACCTTCATAGTGATTGTGAGTGGTGAATCCCGTACCTTAGAACCTTTTAGTTTTGTTAGTCTTGTCTTATTATTAGTGACAGTAACAATTATCTAATCATTGGAATTTCTGACTTAGCTTAATCAAAGTTGAGCTTCTTAGTGTCTAACTTTGCTCTCATGGGATTCGTTCCTTACTTGCCCTTGCTAGTAGCCTAGTGAGCCTTGTATGGTTTATCTTTGGTAGCCACTTCGACAGGCTATCATATTTTGGCGTCATTGCCGGGGAGCAATAGTTACATTAGCTTAGTTTGAGTAGAATGAGCCTAAGTAAATTTGTCTGTATTTATAAATAGTGTGTCGGCCCCATGGCCACCTTCTTGATCGACCCCCAATATGAGCATAAGTCATTTTAATTGTTTTATGGTAGGGTTTTGGATTCCCTTAATCTTAACTATAATCATGATAAGTGGTTAGCTTGTAATTCTATTAATCAGGGACTAAACAAGGAAACTTGGGGATGGGTATAGTCTTTGTCTCGTGGGAAATTCTTATGTTTCACTTGGATAGGGCTTGGCTTCTATTTGAGTGTCTTGCTAAAGAAACCTCTCAATAGGATATGACCACCCAAGGAGTACATGACATTAGTCATGAACCGAACTCTCTTGAGGAATATGGCTTTGATTATTTGTCGTTTTATGCTTCCAACTTTGATGTTCACCATCTGTATTCACAAGAACCGAGCTCACTCAAAATTGCTCTTGATGTTGAGCTTGCTACCAATGACTTCAGTCATGACTCTTCCCCCCTGTCACTTGTTATTGAGCTTATTAGTGTCCAACTTCCAACTGACGATTACCCTCATATGCACTATCCTCGTGAGAGTTATGACTTTCATGAATCGTCACGTGAAGTCGATGAATCCCTTAAAATAGAGTCTAGTGAAGAAAATGAGGTCATAAATGCCAAGGTGGTCTTCATACCACTACCTCCCACTTCATATTGGGAAACACTTGACCTTGTTCCTTCGCCGCCCACTTTACTTCCAACCATGCCCATACCACTTCTATTCGAGGACATTCTTGTTTGTATTGATTCCCATGTTTCTCTTATAGAAACCAAGCTATCTAGAGTGTATGGAAGTACTCCCTTTTTATTTTCATTTAGTGTTTTCTTAGATTTGAGTCTTCCTTTTCCTCCTTATGGGCACTCACTCCCACGTAAGCATAAAAAAAATGGCCCTTTTACTATTTTTCGATGCCACTATCGGTCATTTCTTCTGTGGTTTTTAGTGAGTTGAGTGGTAGTGCATTTGACAAGCTCTTATGAGCTTTACAATGTTATTTACTAAGCCCTTATCTTTTGGTTTTCCTAGATGGTTTTGATGTAACCTTGATTACATTTTAGCTCCCATGTCTAGGTGCTAAGTCAAGCTCGTGACATTAAACAAGCGCTCACGGGGGGCACCCCAAGTTACATGTACATATGTTTTGATTTTCTAGCTCATTTGCGAGTTTTTTTGGCTCTTTGGAGCATTTTGGTTTAATTTAGGGTACCTTTTGTCCCCAAACCAACCTTTTGAGCTTCCAAGCCAGGGAAACCTCTTGGAATCATTTGGTTTAGCTTTTGTAATGGGTTGAGTAATGTTTTGTGGTGAAATGAGACTTTTGTGTCATTTTGGGGTATGTTCGGTGATTTTTAAGGCATTTTCAGGAATCTGATCATCCCAAAATGCACTTAAGCGTTGATTAAGCACACCAATAATTAGATACCTAGTATCAACAGGGGATTTGTGGTGATTAAGCCAGGCATGTTCGGTGATTTTTAAGGCATTTTTGGATGTGTTGTATATGTTCCAATTGCTACACCACAACGCTCTAAGATGGATCCGCAAAGGAGGCTAGGCATATATGTCGGGCTTGAATTCCCATCAATAATTAGATACCTAGTATCAACAGGGGATTTATTTACTGCTCGTTTTGCAGATTGTCACTTTAACAAGTCAGTTTTCCCAGCATTAGGGGGAGAAAACAGGCAGCTTGAAAAGGAAATTAGTTGGAATGAATCATCATTAAATCACCTTGATCCTTGTACTAAACAATGTGAATCGGAAGTTCAAAAGATAATTAATTTACAAATCTTAGCAAATCAATTGGCAGACGCATTTACTGACCTAAATAGAGTAACTAAATCACATATACCAGCGGTATATGCTCCTATCAAGATTGATGTCCCTAAAGGACAATCTCATGAGTCTAAGGCACGCCTGAAGCGTGGTAGACCAGTAGGTTCCAAAGATAAGAACCCTCGAAAAAGAAACAGAGTAATGATATGTAATGGCCAGATTGAGGAAGCAATAAATGAAGGATCTCTAGAAGAGACCATAGACATGACAAATGATGGTGTTCTAGAAGAACCTCAGGTACCTGAAAATGAAGAGATCTCAACACATTATGTCATGTCCAGAATAACTTGGAACCGAAATATATTCGATGTCGATGATACTTTTGCATATAATGCAACACTTAATGTTATGAATGAAAAAGAGGATCATGAGCCTAGGTCCGTCGAAGAATGTAGGAAAAGAGATGATTGGCTAAAATGGAAAGAAGCAATTGATGCAAAATTGAAATCACTTGGCAAGAGAGAAGTATTTGGGCCAGTAGTTCATATACCTGAAGGTTTAAAACCAGTGGGATATAAATGGGTCTTTGTGCGGAAAAGAAATGAAAAGGATGAAATTGTGAGACATAAAGCACGTTATGTTGCACAAGGATTCTCACAAAGAACTGGTATTGATTTTTAGGAGACATATTCTCCTGTGGTGGATGCAAGTACTTTCAGATATTTAATTAGTCTAGCAGTAAGACATGGACTTGATTCACGATTAATGGATGTTGTAACACCTTACTTATACGGCCTACTTGATAGTGATAGATACATGAAACTCCCTGAAGGTTTCAAGTTGCCTGAAGCAACTAGTTCGTGTTCTCGAGAACAAAATTTTATTAAGTTAAATAGATCCCTTTATGGATTGAAACAATCACGGTGTATGTGGTACAATCGCCTTAGTGAATATTTGTTGAAAGAGAATTATAAAATTGATCCTATCAGCCCTTGTATTTTCATAAAGAAAATTTGGGTCAGGTTTTGTGATTATTGCTGTCTATGTTGATGATTTGAATATTATTGGAACTCCAGAAGAGATTTCAATAACAGCGGAATACTTGAAAAAGGAGTTTGAAATGAAAGATTTTGGTAAGACAAAATTTTGTTTAGGGCTACAAATTGAGCACCTAAAAGGAGTTCTTGTGCATCAAACTACATACACAGACAAGGTGCTTCGAAGATTCTATATGGATAAAGCACATCCGTTAACTAGCCCTATAGTTGTTTGATTGAGCACCTATGCCTGAAATGAGAAAAACCCTAGCAAATGTAGTGGAAAAAAACCCATAGGCAAAAACACATCTACTAAACACTATAAACACTATTCAAATCTTTTGGTGAGGATTTAATTGCATGTGACCATGCACACATAAATGCTTGCCTTGGATGCACCTAATTGCCTTGTGTCACCAAAGGCCACCAACTCTCCTAATGTTGCACTGTTTTTATTAGCATCCATCAAACCTTGGAAGTTGTCTACATATTCTGATTCATTTATATCAGTAGGATTATTCTATAATCTAATATATATATAAAGTAGACATTTTTAGAGAGTTTTTAGAGCGCCACGGAGGATTAGCTAATTTTGACAAAAAATAATTGTGTATATTTATCGAAACTAATAATAAATAATATGTATATTCATCCTAGGTAAAGAAAAAAACATAATTTATATATATACGTCATATTTAAATTTAACATAAAACATAAATATCTCTAATTATGTATAAGCAAAAATTATAAAAAGTATATCATTAAAAAGCACATGTTGAGATGAATCAAATAAGATCTCATATGAATATGTTCAGTTCAATAATGTATTTGGTCAAAATGTAGCAATTAAAAATCATAAAGGTAGAATCTTTATAGAAAAATTGCTCATTTGACTCTAAATGAATAAGCTAATCTATGAAAATAAAATATTACTAGCCCCTGCATTACCCAACCGGTTTCAAATCTAGCCTATAATAATCAAAAGTCGAGAATCTTGACATTATTATTTTTAAATGGCTAAAAGTTGATATTATTTATTTCCAATTTTTCCTAACGAAGAAGCCTCTTATCTATGCATCAATATGTTTAAGATTTATCATTCCTCTACCATGTTAATATCCATCATTCCACCGAAAACTCTACCATTCCAAAATTGCTATTCCCTCCTACACTTTCCAATTTTATGCCAGATTCATCATCAACGACCTTTTTTTGTTGTTCCCATCTCCAATTTGTTTCACCGAAATCCTCGTCGGAAGAATCGCGAAGCTGACATGTCAATCTCGATTCCGGTGCCTTGCTGTGATAAGGATGTCGAACTATTCCTTGCTACCTCTGATGGTAAGTATATTGTCATTTGTGGTTTGGAAGTTGGATTTTGCCCTGTTCTGTTCTTTTGGGTTGGGTTTTGGTTAATTTATGTTTTTATGAAATTGGTTTTGCTTAATTTCTTTAATGAGCTGGCTTTTGCTCAATTCATATTGTATGTGCGAATTGTATGGTTTTGAGTAAGCTGAATATGTTTTAGATGTTTATCAAAACATGGTGATTTTGATGAGGCCTGTATTGTGAATACTGAGCTGTATTTTTCTAGTAACACCTGTGTGTTTCTCTAAGGGGAGATGTGTGGGGTTTCTTTGTTGTCATTGTTGGTGTGTAAATTGATATATATAAAAATTGTTGATACATTCACTATTTGAAAGAAAAGCAATTAGTGTTTCATATCTAATATGAATACATGTATTTGTCGAAAAGAGAACGAATAGCTGCACAAACTCTACTGTATGAGGCATCAAGAGCTCAAATTTGCCCATACCCATGGCTAGAAGTGGCTGCGTAATTTTTAGAGGTGTACTTTGTGGAATCTGCTATCCCTGAACCATGAACCGTACATCCCTCCATAGTAGATGACCCAGAAACCTTGCTGCTTATTGGGGCACTTGAATGGATGCTTAACAAAATCACTTGAATTATTCAGGGAATTGATGTTCACAACATAAGCTGGGGCCAAAAATCCAAAATGAATTATTCAGGGAATTGATGTACACAACATAAGCTGGAGCCAAAAATCCAAGATAATATCCACTGCAGCAAACTTACCTTTTATGATTTTTAGAGGTATCAATTATTCAAACATCAACTCAATAAATTAGGAAATTTTATTAGAACAGACCTTTTAAAACCATTTTTTGTGCGAAAACGCACCTTTTAAAATCATATTTGCGAAAACACACCTAAAACAATTTTTTTTTTTTGCAAAGAGACACCTTGTTCCACTTTTCTGGCGTTGACCAATTATTGCGGGTGTTGACCAACCTGTTTTTTCTATTGATACCTTTTCCTATTTGTGCACTCTTCTTTATGTTTTAAAAAGGTTAATTATATACTACCTTTGTTAATAATTAGATGCAACACTTAGGTATTATTTGTGAGATATAAAAAATTCAAGTGTTGCAACTAAAAATTAACGGAGGTAGTAATTAATTTCAATCCCTCCCATTTTCATACTCTAACTCAATAATTTCATCAACTACCACAACTCAATCATCTTTTCCATTTTACCCCCAAATGATAACAATACTCAACACATATAATTTTCAGTTCCATTTCCAATTTTTCACTACAAATTTCCTACAGAAACAAATAAAATAAAAACAAAACACAAAAACTAATTAGAGATATAATTCCACTCAAACGATCCACCCCAAATTAATCCCCAAATCCACTTTGCTCTCTTTCCTTAATTATACATTTCAAATACCTCACAATCACATTTCACTTTCTTCAACAACACTCTCATCAATAACTCGATTGCATGTCGTTTCCCATGAATACTATTTCCCTCATATGCCTAAAGAGGAAGGGTAGTAATAGTATCACACTAGCATACTACTATGTATTGGCTTTGTAGTCTTAAATTTGGGGGTTGGATCAAAGATGTAAAAAAAACTAAAATCTGCCACTTACCTATTCCATCTCTTTGAAGTTGTTTTCCTAATTTACCTTAATTGATTTGTGTTCATCTTCCTTTTTTCTTTTTGTTGTCTTCACTCTTCATAGTAAATTCAATTCAATTCACCTATAATTTTTATCCTAAAGATCTAGTATGGCCCTTATCCTAAAGATCTAATATTCATGGACTTCCTCAACTCTTCATGGTATTTTTATCCTTAACTAGTTGGTTCACCGCGCGCAAAAGCGCAAGGTATCCCAAATTGACAATAAAAGTCGTTTGTAGATGGGTTCCAAATGTAAATTGTCCATGATGAGACAAATACGTTATATGATTCATAGCACAATTGTTAATACAAATTCATGACAAAAAATATTAGTAGTTGATACATCTAATGGAGTTCCTTGATAAAGTACATTGATCACAAAAGATGGAGTTAAACATCATGCAAGACAAGAACAAGGATTCCTAGGGGAACAACATAACATTAGATCTAGCAATAGTGCTTCTATTTGATGATTAGGGAATGAAGGTTTCTAGTACTGTACTACAAAGACAATAATAAAAGGTAGAGACACGGGACTCATTGATCTGTTAAGTATGTCTACTCAAACGATATCTCCTTAACAATCCACTTCAGTATGTGGCTAGCGGTGAGGGACAAGGCTGGACCAATTTAAATGTAGATCGATTTTTCACGAAATTCCTGCATCTTCGCTTCCATAGGTTCCTGGTCATCCTGTGCCATTGTAGCAAAGACAATAAATATATTGTAGATTGATTTGAATGTATAGTGATCAAAGTGCCTTTCACCTGCTGATTTGTTGTTCGTTAAACTGCTGAAGTTTTCAAAAAAAAAAAAAATAAAAAAAAAACAAACTGAATGTATGAACAAAATCAAATGAAACAACAATTACGATACATTCCATACAAAATTGTGAGAAATGGACAAAAACAAACTTCAAGATGAAGATGGAGGGGGAGCAAAGAAACTACCTTTTTGAAGTAAGGTGCTAAAGCTCAAACTAAAAGATGTAGGAAGAAAGCAAATTCGAAAAACCCTGAAAAATCATAACTAAGGTGGAACTCACAACTTTACCAGCACTTGGAAGAAAACTAACTATCAAATAATGAAAATAAAGATCGAAAAGCCAAAGCTACTACCATTTACGTGAGGTGAACATAGCCATAGTAAGATATGAAATTCTGAGTAAATAAAATCCAAGTTAAAAAGTCTGTATCAACATATAGAAAGGGCTGCATTTTGGATTCAACAACAATTGAAATGCGTGCAAAGGAAAAGAGGGAAGAAAGGAAAGAATTGCAAGGAAGCTTAGCCATGTGAAGAATCCATGAAAGAGGTGAGGAAAGGGTAAAGAGTAGGAATGAAGGGATGGAAGAATGAGAAAGAGGCGAGGAAAGGGTAAAGGGTAGGAATGAAGGGCTGAGATGAAGGACCGAGAATGAAGGGTTGAGGTGAGGTTACTGTAATACTGTTCATTCGAGCAGTTTTTGAGTTCCTTGATTTTTTAATATGTAGAGATTCATCATTATGGACCGGATTGCAAGTTTTTACGTAAACGAAAAATTGCCAAAAGAAACCTTTTAAAAATATTTTTTTGTTAAGAGAAACCTTTTAAAAAAATTTTTGCCGGGAGGAATCTTAAACTAAAATTTTTTTGTCAGAAGAAACCTTAGAGCCGTTTTCCGGCATTGACCATGATTTTTAGGCATTGACTTGCGTTTTTCTGCTATTTACACTCCCTTTTTCCTTTTTTTTCCTCCAATTATAAACAAAGAGATTCAATCTCCGTTTTTTCACTCTTTTAAGTGATTCAATCACTCCATTAATAAGACTTCTAACATTATCCAATTATCACTAACCCCATTACTTTCCCAAATTAACACCAAATGAAGAAAATCCAAGTGGAATTCTATCACAATGAAGTCTAATTGTCTTATTAAAATCAATCAAAATCATCTTCAAATTAGAAACCATTCTACTAAAATTCAAACCACTAGCAAATTAAAATCTGTTTTAAGTACCTAATAACAAATTATTAGAAGCTAATGAGGAATATCTGGTTAAGGAATTGCTTTGAATTAACGAATTTAATGCTAAATTACCTAACTTTGACACAAATTGAGGCATATATGAGGGTTTCGAATCTAGTGTTGTTGATGGGTAAGCCATGTGAGGGTTCTTAAAAAATGGTTTTTATTTTTATTTATTTATTATTATTATTTATTTATTTATTTTTTTTTTTTGTTGAGTTTAGTTTTAGATGTGTGTCATTGAATTGGAGTTTAATTATAAGAAAGAAGTGAAAAAGAGATGCAAAAAGTGGGTTTAAAATTTTGAATGGAGGAAGTAGGCAAGTGTGGAAGCTTGAGATAAAGGAGAAAAGATCAATGAAGGTGGGGAAATCTTGGAAGAAATTGTAGGGGAAAAAAACAGAACAAATGGGAGTGCAAGTAGGAGAAAGAAGTGAGTCAACGTCGGTCAATACCGGAAAATGACTCAAAGGTTTCTTCTTGCAAAAAAAAAATTGTTTAAGGTTTCTCCTCGCAAAATTTTTTTTAAAAGGTTTTTGTTGGCAAAAAAATATTTTTAAAAGGTTTCTTCTGACAATTTTTCCTTACATAAATAATTGAAATGAAACTTTGAAATTAAATTACAAAAATACTTGACGGTTCGCCAACCCGTATTTCTGTTACAAAATTACATCATGATGCGCAGATTATATTTTCTAACTTAGTGTCACACTAGTCATTAAAATATTAAATATAACATCAAACCTTATAAATTGCTTTAAGTTATTAAATATAAACAACATTGCCAAAAAGTAAACATATCTCCTATCATAATTTAGGTAACACTTTTAAACATTTATATACTTTATAATCGGTAATTAGATAATATCAATTATTGTTTATTACTTTAATTCAATTAATTTTTTTGGGAATTATTTGCTAAAAAAAACCCTAAAATATTTCAGAGAATATAAAAATAAAATCTTATTATTAATTAACTAAAATTGATTTTTATTTAATTAATAAAAAACATTTTTATTTCAATTAATTAGTTATAATTATTAATAAAATAGTTTAATCAACAATAATCAAGCAAATTTCCTTATAAACAGGCCCCATCACCACAAATCTGCGCCACCCACCGTGGCCTTTCGCCACCAACTCCGCCTCGCCTCGCCACGCTAGCCGCACACTGCCAAGCAGACCGGCGCACTCACCTGTGCTACTTCTTCTTGCACCCTCCGAAACGCAGCCACGGTTGCTCCACCACAAAAAACGCCTCGTTTTTTTTAGTTTTAATTCAAGCAAACAACAATTGTTCCTCAAAATCATATTCCAATTGAATTATAAAACACAACAATTATTGATTCAAAAATTGATGTCGAAAAATTTGGGTTTCTTTTTGAATGAACTTAGGAAAAAATTAACACAAATTAGACCTAATTACATAAGTTAGGGGCAAAATGCGAATCAAATTCGCATAAATCGTCCTTAATTCGACCTAATTACAACCAATATGAGCAAGAAAATTCAAATCAAATTCGATTTGTGAAATTAGGGTTCTTAATTTTGCAATTAAAAAAATTAAGTTTTTTGGGGACGAAATTCATCAAATGTGTCGAGCAATACGAAACAAAGTTGCAAGCAAGCAATTTGAGCATACAACATAATCAAATTAACTTTGTGCGAAAATTCTATGCAATTCGAACCTAAAAAATGGCGAAAAGTCAAACCCAAAATTTAACAATTAATTCGAAATTGATATGGTAATTTTGGGCGCAAATTATTTGTATATTATCGAAATAATTCGAATCAATTTGTGGGGATAAAAATAAAATTTAGGGTTCTAAACAATTTAGGTTTTTTTTTTTTTTTTTTTTTTTTTTCCTTTTTTTTTTAGCAATTTGAACGTATTATTATTCCAAAAAATCAATTTAATTTCATTATAAAAATTGATAATTGAACCATAATTAATTCTTACTCTTAATTGAATGAAATTTGCATCAAAATCATGAACATATCAACAAGATACATTAAGCAAAGTGATACCACCGTAGGAATTTAGATGAATTGAGCAGAATTTCAAGAAACAATTTCGTAACATTTAAGTAGTATCATATGCAATTATTAACACGTAAAACATATTAAAGTTTAGGAAAACAAGCTTTGATGTGTGCTTGATTTTCGACCTAGAACGGAAATTAGATTGTCGATTGTTGATTTGTTGCTCCTCTAATTAGTCCACGAGCCCGAGATTAAAACCCACGTATGCTAGTACGGAAAAGATAAATAATCTCTTAATTTTAATGGGATAAAAGTAGCAGCTTTTTATGGTTTTAAGTTTTTTTACGTGAAAACTGTAATTGTGTTTTCATTCCCCTGCTTTTTCTTCATTCATGGTTATCTTATATTCTTGTATAACCATCATTAAGTCATTAAAACCTAAACCATATTGTTACTAGGCTTTCTTTTATTTAAGTCTAATCTTTTGTTCTTTGTGTGACCTTATAGGATTAAGGTAATAATAGTTGTAAGCCAATCATATATTTCTACTAGTCATATTTATTGTCTAGCAAGTAAGGCCCTGTTCTGCTCGTCTTATTTTTGCTTATCTGATTTTTGCTGATCTGAACTTATTTTTGCTGAACTGAACTTATTTTTGCTGAATTTGTTTTATACTAATTAAAAATTATAGGGCAATTATATACTATAATTGAATTTTATTTAGGTGAAAATAATCGATTTATTATAATCTCTAAATTATATATAATCTGATTTTTTCTCTCAAATTTCAAGAATCTTATGGACAAAGGAATGCACAATATTTTATCATCTTCTTTTTAGTATCATATAGTTTTTATGTATTATAATATCATCATATATCTATATTAACATATATTTATTTTCATATACAATAATATATTTCCAATTTTTCATCAAAAATATAAAATCATATGTAAATATTTTTCTTACATATTATTTCCATACAATACATATTCTGTTCGAAAATGCTACCTAAATATTTTTAAAATTATATTCTACTGTTTTTATATCATAATTTATCATTTAAAAAGATTAGCACATATAGATATCCATGTACAAATTAATTTGCATAATACATATGGATTTTTGTTTTTTTGAACTAAACTTATTTTTGCTGAACTGAACTTATTTTGCTGATCTAAACTTATTTTTGCTGAATTGAACCTATTTTTGCTGAACTGAACTTATTTTTGCTGAAAATAAGTAAAAATAAGACGAGGAGAACATGACCTAAATATGATTATCTTACCTAAATTAATTATTTCCATAATTAAATTACTGATTATATTTAGTAATTCCTAATCTATCAAAGGACATTTCCTTCATGTTGTTCTTTTTCCTTTTTCTATAGGACGCAAATGGGAGTACAGACAGCACTCGCTGCAATTTCCCGGCAAAACCCAAGTCAGCCGGAGACAGTTATGTAGCACTGCTTCGTTGGTGGCCGTTTTGATATTCCACCAGGGTATGACATTAGAAGCAGTTAAGGCTGTGGATAAAGCAGATGATAAACAAGGGGAGGATAATAGTGTATTTGGCACACTTAAATCATTGTTTGATCCTAATGAAAAAACTAAGTCAGGAAAAGTGTTGCCAAAAGCCTATGTGAAGTCAGCTAAGGAAGTTATGAAAACACTTAGAGAGTCTCTAAAGGAAGATCCGAAAGATGCAGCTAAATTTAGACGGAATGCCGATGCTGCAAAAGAGTCTATTCGTGATTATTTGAATAATTGGAGCGGGCAGCTAGCTGTTTCCAAAGAGGTAAGTGCGTCAACATATCTTGGACTCAACTATGGTAAAACTTAAAGTTGATACTTTATATTCTCAAACAATGCTAGCTAGGCTTTTGGTACAAAGTTATAGATTTAAGTTGATCAATTAAAGTGTGTTATGCGTCCATTAATGTGAATTCATGGTGGTAATAGCTTAGGGATAACTTGATAATCAGCCATCATGTGTTCGAACCTATAATTATGTGATTTTGTATTCAGATTTGCACATGATATGTTATCCTGCTATGAGTTAAGACTGTCCCCCAAAAAACACATAGGGCCAAGATTGTAAGGAGCATTTCGTATGCTTTGAGTTTTACATCATTGAAAATTGAAATTGGGGGCACAACGCATCATGCCCCTTTCAACCATCCCTTGCTAATTGACGTGCACAATGCACAATCGTCCTCTTTTCCCATAAAATCAAAGTTAAACTAAGTTTTGTTTTCAGTAAGGTGGGAAGTTGTGATTGTAGGATTTTAGGTACTATAAGCGAATTTCATGTATCACATACACGGCCACCTACAATAGGATCATCATGCACAATAATTAAAGGATTACGTAATAGTTTAGATTATATCTTTGAAGTGTGAATTCCACGAATGGTAATACTACGAACACGGGAGATTAGAGTATCAAATGTTGATCCTCTATTTAGTTTATGGGTATAAATTGATCTACTACCAATACTAGTTCGAACAAGAAGTCAAAGTTCTCTATTTGTTGGAAACAAAACTCACTCACAAAAGGTATCAAAGAGAGAGGTATTTTAGGATTTTATAAGTAGCCCTTAATTCCCATTAATTATAATCATATTACTATAATTAGGTTAAGCCCATAAATTTCTTTTCCTATTG
>PYUH01000794.1:251861-274361 GCA_016808085.1 Suaeda aralocaspica
CAACAAGAACAACAACAACAAAAACAAAAACAGCAACAACAACAGAAACAACAACAACAACACCAACAGCAGCAACAATAATAACAACATCAACAATAACAACAACAACATCAACAACAACAACAAAAAAACAACAACACCACCACCACCAACAACAACAACAACAAAAATAAAAACAACAACGACAACGGCAACACCACTAATAACAACAGCAACAACAACAACAACAACAACAACTACAACAACAACAACAAATACAACACCAAGAACTCCAATACCAATAACAACAACAACAACAACAACAACAATAACAACAACAATAACAGTAACAACAGCAGCAACAACGACAACCACAAAAACGAATACAACAACAACAAAAACAGCAATAACAACAATGGCAATAATAACAACAACAACAACAACAACAACAGCAACAACAACAACAACAACAACAACAACAACAACAACAACAACAACACCAACAACAAAAATAAAAACAACAGCAACAAGGACAACGACAACAGCAACACCACCAAAAACAACAGCAACAACAACAACAACAACAACAATTACAACACCAATAGCAACAACAACACCATGAACACCAAAACCACCAACAACAATAGCAACAACTACATCAACAAGAATACCAACACCACAAACAACAAAAACATCAAGAACACCAACACCACCAACAACAAACACCAACACCAACAACAACAACACCACCAACAACAACAAAAATAAAAACAACAACAACAACGACAACAGAAACACCACCACCAACAACAACATTAACAACAACAACAACAACGACAAAAGCAAAACTACCTCCAACAACAGCAACAACGACAAAAACAACAACAACTTCTACAAGACCAATAGCAACAACAACACCAAGACCACCAACACCACCACCACCAACAACAACACCACCACCACCACCACCAACAATAACAACACCACCAAGAACACCAACACCACCAACAACAAACAACAACAGCAGCAACAACAACAACAACAACAACAACAACCACAACAACAACAACAACAACCACAACAACAACAACAACAACAACAACAACAACAACAACAATAACTAAAACTAAAACAACAAAAAACAACGACAACAGCAACACCACAACCAACAACAGCCACAACCACCACCACAACAACAACTACTACAACACATATAGCAACAACAACACCATGAACACCAACACCACGAACAACAACAGCAACAACAACAACAACAAGAACACCAACACCACCAACAACAAACACCAACACCAACAACAACACCACCACCAACAACAACTAAAATAAAAACAACAACACCAACGACAATAGCAACACAACCACCAACAACAGCATTAACAACAACAACGGCAACAGTAACACCACCTCTAACAACAGCAACAACCACAACAACAACAACAACTACTACAAGACCAATAGCAACAACACCAAGAACACCAACAGCACCACCACCAAAAACACCAGCAACAATAACGACAACAATAACAGCACCAACTACAGCAACAACAACAACAAAAACAAAAACAACAATAACAACAACTGCAATACCAGCAACAACAACAACAATAACAACAACAACAACAACAACAACAACAACAACAACAATAACAACAACAATAACAGCAACAACAACAGCAACAAGAACAACAACAACAAAAACAAAAACAACAACAACAACAGACACAACAACAGAAACAACAACAGCAACAGCAGCAACAAAAATAACAACATCAACAATAACAACAACAACATCAATAACAACAACAAAAAAAAAAAACAACCACAACACCACCACCACCAACAACAACAAGAAAAATAAAAACAACAATGACAACGGCAACACCACCAATAGCAACAGCAACAACTACAACAACAACAACTACAACAACAATAGCAAAAACAACACCAAGAACACCAATACCAATAACAACAACAACAACAACAACAGCAACAATAACAACAACAATAACAGTAACAACAGCAGCAACAACGACAACAACAAAAACGAAAAACAACAACAACAAAAACAGCAACAACAACAATGGCAATAAGAACAACAACAACAACAACAACAACAACAGCAACAACAACAACAACAACAACAACAACAACAACAACAACAACAACACAACCACCACCACCAACAACAACACCAAGAACACCAACACCACCAACAACAAACACCAACAACAGCAACAACAACAACAACAACCACAACAACAACAACAACAACAACTAAAATAAAAACAACAACAACAACGACAACAGCAACACCACAACCAACTATAGCCACAACCACCTCCACAACAACAACTACTACAACACATATAGCAACAATAACACCATGAACACCAACACCACGAACAACAACAACAACAACAAGAATACCAACACCACCAACAACAAACACCAACAACAACAACAACAACACCACCAACAACAACTAAAATAAAAACAACAACAACAACGACAATAGCAACACAACCACCAACAACAGCATTAACAACAACAACGGCAATAGCAACACCACCTCTAACAACAGCAACAACCACAACAACAACAACTACTACTACAAGACCAATAGCAACAACAACACCAAGAACACCACCACCATAAACAACAGCAACAATAACGACAACAATAACAGCACCAACTACAGCAACAACAACAACAAAACAAAAACAACAATAACAATAACTGCAATACCAGCAACAACAACAACAATAACATCAGCAACAACAACAACAATAACAACAACAATGACAGCAACAACAACAGCAACAAGAACAACAACAACAAAAACAAAAAACAGCAACAACAACAGAAACAACAACAACAACAGCAACAGCAGCAACAATAATAACAACATCAACAATAACAACAACAACATCAACAACAACAACAACAACAAAAAAACAACAACAACACCACCACCACCAACAACAACAACAAAAATAAAAACAACAACGACAACGGCAACACCACCAATAACAACAGCAACAACAACAACAACAACAACAACTACAACAACAATAGCAAATACAACACCAAGAACTCCAATACCAATAACAACAACAACAACAACAACAACAACAACAACAACAACAATAACAACAACAATAACAGTAACAACAGCAGCAACAACGACAACCACAAAAACGAAAACAACAACAACAAAAACAGCAATAACAACAATGGCAATAATAACAACAACAACAAAAATAACAACAGCAACAACAACAACAAAAAGAACAACAACAACAACAACAACAACAACACCAACAACAAAAATAAAAACAACAGCAACAAGGACAACGACAACAGCAACACCACCAAAAACAACAGCAACAACAACAACAACAACAACAACAACAACAATTACAACACCAATAGCAACAACAACACCATGAACACCAAAACCACCAACAACAATAGCAAGAACTACACCAACAAGAATACCAACACCACCAACAACAAAAACATCAAGAACACCAACACCAACACCACCAACAACAAACACCAACACCAACAACAACAAAAATAAAAACAACAACAACAACGACAACAGAAACACCACCACCAACAACAACATTAACAACAACAACAACAACGACAAAAGCAAAACTACCTCCAACAATAGCAACAACGACAAAAACAACAACAACTACTACAAGACCAAAAGCAACAACAACACCAAGACCACCAACACCACCACCACCAACAACAACACCACCACCACCACCACCAACAACAACAACACCACCAAGAACACCAACACCACCAACAACAAACAACAACAACAGCAACAATAACAACAACAACAACCACAACAACAACAACAACAACAACTAAAACTAAAACAACAACAACAACGAACACAACAACACCACAACCAACAACAGCCACAACCACCACCACAACAACAACTACTACAACACATATAGCAACAACAACACCATGAACACCAACACCACGAACAACAACAGCAACAACAACAACAACAAGAACACCAACACCACCAACAACAAACACCAACAGCAACAACAACAACACCACCAACAACAACTAAAAGAAAAACAACAACACCAACGACAACAGCAACACCACCACCAACAACAGCATTAACCCCAACAGCAACACCACCTCTAACAACAGCAACAACCACAACGACAACCACTACTACTACAAGAACAATAGCAAGAACAACACCAAGAACACCAACACCACCACCACCAAAAACAACAGCAACAATAACGACAACAATAACAGCACCAACAACAGCAACAACAACAACAATATCAAAAACAACAACAACAACAACAAAAACAACAATAACAACAGCAACAACAACAACAGCAACAACAACACCCAAAAAGCAATAGCAACAGCAACCACAACAACAGTAACAACAACAACTGTAACATCAACAACAACGGCAACAAAAAAGATCACAGCACCAACAACAACAACAACAACAACAATAACAACAACAACAACACCACCACCACCACCACCAACAACAACAACACCAAGAACACCAACACCACCAACAACAAACACCAACAGCAGCAGCAACAATAACAACAACAACAACAACAACAACAACCACCACCACAACAACAACAACAAAAATAAAAACAACAACAACGACAACAACAACACTACAACCAACAACAGCATAACCACCACCACAACAACAACTACTACAATACATATAGCAACAACAACACTTAGAACACCACCACCACCACCAGCAACAACTACAACAACATAGCAGCGACAATAACAACAAAATAACAGCAACAATAACTGCAACAATAACGACAACAAAAACAAAAACAACGATAACAACAACAGCAACAACAACAATAGCAACAACAACAACAGCAAAAACAACAACAAAAATAACAACAACAGCAACAACAACAACAACAACAACAACAATAATAAAAACATCAACAACAATGACAACAGGAACACCACCACCAACAACAGCAACAACAACAATAACAACAACTACTACAACACCAATAGCAACAACAACACAAAGAATCGCAACACCATCAACAACAATAACAACAACAACAACACATAGAACAACAACAACAACAACACCAACAATAAACACCAACACCAACAACAACGTTCCAGTATCAACATCAACACCAAGAAAACGCACACCACCACCAACAACAACAGCAACAATAACAACAGCAACAACAACAACAACAACAACAACAACAACCAAAACAAAAACCACAACAACATATACAACAACAAAAGCAACAGCAGCAACAACAACCACAACAACAACAACACCAAAAATAAAAAGAACAACAACAACAACAACGACAACACTACCAGCAACAATAGCAACAAGTACATCAACGACAATGACAACTACAACAACAATAGCAATAACAACAACAAGAACACCAATACCAACAACAACAACAACAACAACAACAACAACAACAACAACAACAACAACAACAACAATAACAACACTAACAACAAAAATAAAAACAACAGCAACAACGACAACGACAACATTAACACCACCACCAACAGCAACAACAACAACATCAACAACAACTACTACTACAACACCCATAGTAACCACAACACCAAGAACACCAACACCACCACCAACTACAGCAACAACAACTACAACAAGAACACCATCACCACCAATAACAACAGCGACAACAAAAACACCAAGAACACCAACACCAACAACAACAACAACACCACCAAAAACAGCAACAAGAATAAAAACAACGACAACAACGACAACATCAACAACACCACCAACAACAGCAACAACAACAAGAACAAGAACAATAAATACAACGCCAATAGCAATAACAACACCAAGAACACCAACACCAACAACAACAGCAACAACAACAACAACAGCAACAACAGCAACAATAACAACAATAACAGCAATAACAACAACAAAAACAAAAACAACAATAACAACGACAACAGAAACAACAACAACACTAACAACAACAACAACAACACCACCACCAACAACACTAACAACAACAACAACAACACCGACAACAACAACAACGGCGACAACATCAACAACAACAACAACAACATCAGCAACATCAACAACAACAACAAAAACAACAACAACAACACCCACAACATCAGCAGAAACAAAAACAACAAAAGCAACAACCATTACAACAGCAACAACAACATCAACAACAACAGCAACATCAACGGCAACAGCGACAGCAACGACAACAACAACGACAACGGCAACACTTCCACCAACAACAGCAACAACGACAACAATAACAGCAACAACAGCAACGACAACAACAACAATAACAACAACAACAGCAACAACAAAAACAAAAACAACAACAACAACAACACCAACAACAAAAATAAAAACAACAGCAACAACGACAACATCAACAACAACATCAACAACAACACCACCAAAAACAACAGCAACAACAACAACAACAACAACTACAACAGCAATAGCAACAACAACACGAAGAACACCAACACCACCACCAACAACAGCAACAACAACAACAACACCAACACCACCAACAACAAACACTAACAGCAACAACAACAACCACACCAACAACAACTAAAATAAAAACAACACCACCAACGACAACAACAACAACACCACCAACAAAAGCATTAACAACAATATCAACAACGACAACAGCAACACCACCTCCAACAACAGCAACAACCACAACAACAACAACTACTACTACAAGACCAATAGGAACAACAACACCAAGAACACCAACACCACCACCACCAAATACAACAGCAACAATAACGACAACAATCACAGCACAAACAACAGCAACAACAACAACAACAAAAACAAAGGCAACAATAACAACAACAGCAATACCAGCAACAACAACAACAACAACAGCAACAATAACAACAACATTTACAGTAACAACAACAAAAACAAAACCAAAAACAACAGCAACAATAGAAACAACAACAATAAAAGCAACAACAGCAACAACAATAACAACAACATTAATAACAACAACAACAACAACAACAACAACAACAAAAAACAACAACACCACCACCACCAGCAACAACAACAAAAATAAAAACAACGATAACGGCAACACAACCAATAACAACAGCAACAATTACAACAACAACAACAACTACAATAACAATAGCAACAACAACACCAAGAACACCAATACCAATAACAACAACAACAACAACAGCAACAATAAAAACAACAATAACAGTAACAACAACAGCAACAACGACAACCACAACAACGAAAACAACAACAACGAAAACAGCAACAACAACAACGGCAATAAGAAGAGGAAGAACAACAACAACAGCAACAACAACAACAACAACAAAAACAATAACAACAACAACAACACCACCAACAACAAAAATAAAAACAACAGCAATAACGACAACGACAACAGCAACACCACCAAAAACAACAGCAACAACAACAACAACAACAACTACAACACCAATGTGACAACAACACGATGAACACCAACACCACCAGCAACAACAGCAACAACAACAACAACTAAAAACCACAATAACAACAACGACAACAGCAACACCACAACTTACAACAACCACAACTACCACCACAACAACAGCTACTACAACACATATAGCAACAACAACACCAAGAATACCACCACCACCACCACCACCAACAACAACAACAACAAATGCAACACTACCAACAAAATAACAGCAACAACAACATCAAAAACAACAACAACAACAACAAAAACAACAATAACAACAACAACAACAACAACAACAACAACAACAACAACAACAACAACAACAACAACAACAACAACAACAACAACACCCAAAAAGCTATAGCAACAGCAACCACAACAACGGTAACAACAACTGTAACATCAACGACAACGGCAACAAAAAAGATCACAGCACCAACAACAACACCAACAATAACAACAACAACAACAACAATAACAACAACAACACCACCACCACCACCACCACCAACAACAACAACACCAAGAACACCAACACCACCAACAACAAACACCAACAGCAGCAGCAACAACAACAACAACAACAACAACAACCACCACCACAACAACAGCAACAACAACAACAACAAAAATAAAAACAACAACAACAACGACAACAACAACACTACAACCAACAACAGCACAACCACCACCACAACAACAACTACTACAACACATATAGCAACAACAACACCTAGAAAACCACCACCACCAACAGCACCAACAACAACAACAACAAAAGCAACACTAACAACAAGATAGCAACAATAATAACAACAAAATAACAGCAACAATAACTGCAACAATAACGACAACAAAAACAAAAACAACGATAACAACAACAGCAACAACAACAATAGCAACAACAACAACAGCAAAAACAACAACAAAAATAACAACAACAGCAACAACAACAACAACAACAACAATAAAAACATCAACAACAATGACAACAGGAACACCACCACCAACAACAGCAACAACAACAATAACAACAACTACTATAACACCAATAGCAACAACAACAAAAAGAACCCCAACACCATCAACAACAATAACAACAACAACAGCACATAGAACAACAACAACAACAACACCAACAATAAACAAAAACACCAACAACAACGTTCCAGTATCAACAAAAACACCAAGAAAACTAACACCACCACCAACAACAACAACAACAATAACAACAGCAACAACAACAACAACAACAACAACCAAAACAAAAACAACAACAACAGATACAAGAACAACAACAACAATAACAAGAACAACAAAATTAACAACAGCAACAACAACCACAACAACAACAACACCAAAAATAAAAACAACAACAACAACAACAACGACAACGCTACCAGCAACAACAGCAACAAGTACCTCAATGACAACGACAACTACAACAACAATAGCAATAACAACACCAAGAACACCAATACCAACAACAACAACAACAACAACAACAACAGCAACAATAACACCAACAATAACATTAACAACAGCAACAACAACAACAACCACAAAAACGAAAATAAAACAACAAGAACAACAACAACGTCAACAACAATAATAACAACAACAGCAACAACAAAAACAAAAAAAAAACAACAACAACACTAACAACAAAAATAAAAACAACAGCAACAACGACAACGACAACATTAACACCACCACCAACAGCAACAACAACAACAACTACTACTACTACAACACCCATAGCAACCACAACACCAAGAACACCAACACCACCACCAACTACAGCAACAACAACTACAACAAGAACAACAACACCACCAATAACAACAGCAACAACAAAAACACCAAGAACACCAACACCAACAACAACACCACCAAAAACAACAACAAGAATAAAAACAACAAGAACAACGACAACATCAACAACACCACCAACACCAGCGACAACAACAAGAACAACAACAATAAGTACAACGCCAATAGCAATGACAACACCAAGAACACCAACACCAAGAACAACAGCAACAACAACTACAACAGCAACAATAACAACAATAACAGCAATAACAACAACAAAAACAAAAACAACAATAACAACGACAACAGAAACAACAACAACAGCAACACCAACAACAACAGCAACAACAACAACAACACCACCAACATCAACACTAACAACAACAATAAAAACACCGACAACAACAACAACGACGACAACATCAACAACAACAACAACAACAACAACATCAACAACAACAACAGCAACATCAACAACAACAACAACAACAACACCCACAACATCAGCAGAAACAACAACAACAAAAGCAACAACCATAACAACAGCAACAACAACATCAATAACAACAGCAACAGCAACATCAACGGCAACAGCGACAGCAACGACAACAACAACAACAACAACAACAACAAAACCAACACCAACACCAACACCAACACCAACACCAACAACAACAACAACAACAACAACAACAACAACAACAACAACAACAACAACAACAATAACAACAACAATAACACCACCACCACCACCAACAACAACATTACCACGAACACCAACACCAACAACAACAAACACCAACTGCAACAACAACATCAACAACAACAACAAAAAAAATAAAAACAACAACAACAACGACAACAGCAACACTACCACCAACAACCGGACAACAACAACTACTACTACAACACCAATAGCAACAACAACACCCAGAACACCAACACCACCACCACCACCAGCAACAACAGCAACAATAACAACAACAATAACCGCAACAACAACAGCAACTACAAGAACAAAAACAAAAACAACAATGACAACGACAACATTAACACCACCACCAACAGCAACAACAACAACATCAACAACAACTACTACTACAACACCCATAGCAACCACAACACCAAGAACACCAACACCACCACCAACTACAGCAACAACAACTACAACAAGAACACCATCACCACCAATAACAACAGTTACAACAAAAACACCAACACCAACAACAACAACACCACCAAAAACAACAACAAGAATAAAAACAACGACAACATCAACAACACCACCAACAACAGCAACAACAAAAAGAACAACAACAATAAATACAACGCCAATAGCAATAACAACACCAAGAACACCAACACCAACAACAACAGCAACAACAACAACAACAACAGCAACAATAACAACAATAACAGCAATAACAACAACAACAAAAACAAAAACAACAATAACAATGACAACAGAAACAACAACAACACTAACAACAACAACAACACCACCAACAACACTAACAAAAACAACAACAACACCGACAACAACAACAACGGCGACAACATCAACAACAACAACAACAACATCAACAACAACAACAGCAACATCAGCAACATCAACAACAACAACAAAAACAACAACAACAACACCCACAACATCAGCAGAAACAAAAACAACAAAAGCAACTTCCATTACAACAGCAACAACAACATCAACAACAACAGCAACAGCAACATCAACGGCAACAGCGACAGCAACGACAACAACAACGACAACGGCAACACTTCCACCAACAACAGCAACAACGACAACAACAACTATAACAACAATAGCAATTACAACACCAAGAACACCAATACCAACAACAACAACAACAGCAACAATAACAACAACAATAACAGCAACAACAATAGCAACAACAACAACCACAAAAACGAAAATAAAACAACAACAACAACAGCAACGACAACAACAACAATAACAACAACAACAGCAACAACAAAAACAAAAACAACAACAACAACAACACCAACAACAAAAATAAAAACAACAGCAACAACGACAACATCAACAACAACATCAACAACAACACCACCAAAAACAACAGCAACAACAACAACAACAACAACTACAACAGCAATAGCAACAACAACACGAAGAACACCAACACCACCACCAACAACAGCAACAACAACAACAACACCAACACCACCAACAACAAACACTAACAGCAACAACAACAACCACACCAACAACAACTAAAATAAAAACAACACCACCAACGACAACAACAACAACACCACCAACAAAAGCATTAACAACAATATCAACAACGACAACAGCAACACCACCTCCAACAACAGCAACAACCACAACAACAACAACTACTACTACAAGACCAATAGGAACAACAACACCAAGAACACCAACACCACCACCACCAAATACAACAGCAACAATAACGACAACAATCACAGCACAAACAACAGCAACAACAACAACAACAAAAACAAAGGCAACAATAACAACAACAGCAATACCAGCAACAACAACAACAACAACAGCAACAATAACAACAACATTTACAGTAACAACAACAAAAACAAAACCAAAAACAACAACAACAATAGAAACAACAACAACAAAAGCAACAACAATAACAACAACATTAATAACAACAACAACAACAACAACAACAACAACAACAACAACAAAAAACAACAACACCACCACCACCAACAACAACAACAAAAATAAAAACAACAACGACAACGGCAACACAACCAATAACAACAGCAACAATTACAACAACAACAACAACTACAACAGCAATAGCAACAACAACACCAAGAACACCAATACCAATAACAACAACAACAACAACAGCAACAATAACAACAACAATAACAGTAACAACAGCAGCAACAACGACAACCACAAAAATGAAAACAACAACAACGAAAACAGCAACAACAGCAACGGCAATAAGAAGAAGAACAACAACAACAACAGCAACAACAACAACAACAACAACAACAAAAACAACAACAACAGCAACAACACCAACAACAAAAATAAAAACAACAGCAATAACGACAACGACAACAGCAACACCACCAAAAACAACAGCAACAACAACAACAACAACTACTACAACACCAATAGCGACAACAACACGATGAACACCAACACCACCAGCAACAACAACAACAACAACAACTAAAAACAACAATAACAACAACGACAACAGCAACACCACAACCAACAACAACCACAACTACCACCACAACAACAACTACTACAACACATATAGCAACAACAACACCAAGAATACCACCACCACCACCACCACCAACAACAACAACAACAAATGCAACACTACCAACAAAATAACAGCAACAACAACATCAAAAACAACAACAAAAACAACAAAAACAACAATAACAACAACAACAACAACAACAGCAACAACAACAACAACACGCAAAAAGCAATAGCAACAGCAACCACAACAACGGTAACAACAACTGTAACATCAACGACAACGGCAACAAAAAAGATCACAGCACCGACAACAACACCAACAATAACAACAACAACAACAACAACAACAATAACAACAACAACAACACCACCACCACCACCACCACCAACAACAACACCAAGAACACCAACACCACCAACAACAAACACCAACAGCAGCAGCAACAACAACAACAACAACAACAACAACCACCACCACAACAACAGCAACAACAACAACAACAAAAATAAAAACAACAACAACAACGACAACAACAACACTACAACCAACAACATCACAACCACCACCACAACAACAACTACTACAACACATATAGCAACAACAACACCTAGAACACCACCACCACGAACAGCACCAACAACAACAACAACAAAAGCAACACTAACAACAAGATAGCAACAATAATAACAACAAAATAACAGCAACAATAACTGCAACAATAACGACAACAAAAACAAAAACAACGATAACAACAACAGCAACAACAACAATAGCAACAACAACAACAACAAAAACAACAACAAAAATAACAACAACAGCAACAACAACAACAACAACAACAATAAAAACAGCAACAACAATGACAACAGGAACACCACCACCAACAACAGCAACAACAACAACAACAACAACTACTATAACACCAATAGCAACAACAACAAAAAGAACCCCAACACCATCAACAACAATAACAACAACAACAACACATAGAACAACAACAACAACAACACCAACAATAAACAAAAACACCTACAACAACGTTCCAGTATCAACAAGAACACCAAGAAAACTAACACCACCACCAACAACAACAACAACAATAACAACAGCAACAGCAACAACAACAACAACAACAACAACAACCAAAACAAAAACAACAACAACAGATACAAGAACAACAACAACAATAACAAGAACAACAAAATTAACANCAATAACAAGAACAACGAAATTAACAACAACAACAACAACCACAACAACAACAACACCCAAAATAAAAACAACAACAACAACAACAACGACAACGCTACCAGCAACAACAGCAACAAGTACCTCAATGACAACGACAACTACAACAACAATAGCAATAACAACACCAAGAACACCAATACCAACAACAACAACAACAACAACAACAACAACAACAGCAACAATAACAACAATAATAACATTAACAACAGCAACAACAACAACAACCACAAAAACGAAAATAAAACAACAAGAACAACAACAACGTCAACAACAATAATAACAACAACAGCAACAAAAAAACCAAAAAAAACAACAACAACACTAACAACAAAAATAAAAACAACAGCAACAACGACAACGACAACATTAACACCACCACCAACAGTAACAACAACAACTACTACTACTACTACAACACCCATAGCAACCACAACACAAAGAACACCAACACCACCACCAACTACAGCAACAACAACTACAACAAGAACACCAACACCACCAATAACAACAGCAACAACAAAAACACCAAGAACACCAACACCAACAACAACACCACCAAAAACAACAACAAGAATAAAAACAACAAGAACAACGACAACATCAACAACACCACCAACACCAGCGACAACAACAAGAACAACAACAATAAGTACAACGCCAATAGCAATGACAACACCAAGAACACCAACACCAAGAACAACAGCAACAACAACTACAACAGCAACAATAACAACAATAACAGCAATAACAACAACAAAAACAAAAACAACAATAACAACGACAACAGAAACAACAACAACAGCAACACCAACAACAACAACAACAACAGCAACAACACCACCACCAACATCAACACTAACAACAACAACAAAAATACCGACAACAACAACAATGACGACAACATCAACAACAACAACAACAACAACAACATCAAAACAACAACAGCAACATCAACAACAACAACAACAACAACACCCACAACATCAGCAGAAACAACAACAACAAAAGCAACAACCATAACAACAGCAACAACAACATCAATAACAACAGCAACAGCAACATCAACGGCAACAGCGACAGCAACGACAACAACAACAACAACAACAACAACAACAACAACACCAACACCAACACCAACACCAACACCAACAACAACAACAACAACAACAACAACAACAACAACAACAACAACAACAACAACAATAACAACGACAACAACACCACCACCACCACCAACAACAACATTACCACGAACACCAACACCAACAACAACAAACACCAACAACAACAACAACAATAACAACAACAACAACATTACCACGAACACCAACACCAACAACAACAAACACCAACAGCAACAACAACATCAACAACAACAACAAAAAAAATAAAAACAACAACAACAACGACAACAGCAACACTACCACCAACAACCGGACAACAACAACAACTACTACAACACCAATAGCAACAATAACACCCAGAACACCAACACCACCACCACCACCAGCAACAACAGCAACAATAACAACAACAATAACCACAACAACAACAGCAACTACAAGAACAAAAACAAAAACAACAATGACAACAACAACAATAACAACAACGACAACAACAACAACAACAACAACAACAACAACAACAGCAACAGCAACAACAACAACAACAACGACAACAACAACAACAACAACACCCACAAAAGCAATAGCAACAAGAACCACAGCAACAGTAACAACAGCAAGTGTAACATCAACGGCAACGACAACAACAACAACAACAACAGCTCCAACAACAACACCACCACTAACAACAACGACAATATCTACAAGAACAGCAACATCAACATCAACAACAACAACAACAACACCAACATCAACAGCAACAACAACGACAATAGCAACAACAACCATAACAACAGTAACAACAACAACAACAACTACAACAACAACAACAACAACAGCAACATCAACGGCAACAGTGACAGCAACAAAAACAACAACAACAACAACACCAATAACAACAACAATAACAACAACAACAGCACCACCACCGACAACAACGACAACATTACCAAGAACTCCAACACCAACAACAACAAACTCCAACAGCAACAACAACACTAACAACAACAATAAAAAAAATAAAAACAACAACAACGACAACAGCAACACCACCACCAACAACAGCAACAACCACCACAACAACAACAACTACTACAACACCAATAGCAACAATAACACCCAGAACACCACCACCACCACTCTCACCACCACTACCAGCAACGAGAGCAACAAAACAACAACAATAACCGCAACAACAATAGCAACAACAAGAATAGAAACAAAAACAACAATAACAATAACAATAACAGCAACAACAACAACATCAACAACAAATACACCGACAGCAACAACAACAACAATAGCAACAACGGCAACAACAACAAAAACAACAACATCAACAACAAGAACACCAACGCCAACACCAACAAGAACAACACGAACAATAGCAACAGCAACAACAACCACAGTGATGTGAATGTTGATCAAAGAAATCGCCACTCACAAGGTTCGTATCTTAGTTCGGTTTTCTCTAAAGCCAAGCACCTAGAAAATCGCCACCTACAATTTTATGAATTGATTAAAGCAATGCACCCTTAATTCCTAAAATTATCCTCACAAGATTCTAAAGCCTAAGCACCAACTCTAACAAATGTTCGAAAATTTCACACACTCGAAAATTTCTTCCCACCTTCGGTTTTTCTATTGTTTTGTAGAAAACAAGCAAACTTAAACAATCAATGTTTATTGAACTCTAATCTGTATGTTTTTACAAGCTAATGTTGAGATTATTTATAGTCATAATCATCAACAAAATCCTAACTAATCTAGGCTAAAATACACGCATAAACATAGGATAATTAGGACTAATCTATTGACTCATCAATGACTCACAAGATAAGTATGCCACATCATCACTGCATGGCAATGCAACTTGCTAAAATATCCTAACAAACTCTATCTAATATGAAAATTATCCTAACAAACTTATACTTACCTTGCTAATCAAGATAATCAACAAATTACAACCAGATTTACACAAATATATGATCTACCCAAAATCACCCAAAAACGCCAAAATTGATGCCCAAACCACGAAGTAGAACGCCTATGGTTCTGTTGGTGACCTCAGTTTGACCATCTGTTTGTGGATGATAAGAAGTACTGAAGAGCAATTTCGTACTTATCAAACACCCCAATGATTTCTAGAAGTAGCTCATGAATTTTGTGTCTCTGTTACTAACAACAGTTTTCGGAACTCCATGTGACCTAAAAATGTCTCGAAAATATAATTCTGCAACATTCACAGCATCATCAGTCTTGTGACAAGGTGTGAAGTGAGCCATCTTCGAAAACCTATCAACCACAACCATTATAGCATCTTTTTTACCTTGCAGTTCTACGCAAACCAACTATAAAATCCATAGAGATATCATCCCAAGGGGTTTCTGGCACTGGCAATGGTGTGTAGAATCCCTGATGGAAGGATGCCTTGGCTTTCTAACAAACAACACATTGGGATATTACTACTTCAACATCAACAATCATTCTAGGCCAATAGAAATGTTCCTGCAACATTGTCAAAGTTTTTGTGATACCAAATTGTCCTGCAATTCCACCCCCATGCGCCTCTCTAACAAGTAACTCACGAATACTGCACTTAGGGATGCAAAGTAGATTCCCTTTGAAGATGAATCCATCATGTAGCACATAAGATCCCATAGAACCTTTCGAAATTTGTTAATAGATAGGACCAAAATCTCCATCTTGCTCGTAATATTGTGTAATCAACTCCAAACCAAGCAATTTGAAATTAAGGACACCAATTAAGGCATACCTCCTTGATAATGCATCAGCAACCACATTAGATTTGCCTTCTTTGTACTTTGATGAAAAGTGAAAAGATTGTAAAAATTCAACCCACTTAGCATGCCTTGGATTGAGTTTATGTTGGCGATTGATATGCTTTAAAGCCTCATGATCAGAATGCAATATAAAGTGACTTGGACGCACATAATGACTCCAATGATCCAATGCTCGAACAATAGCATAGAATTCTTTGTCATAGGTAGAGTAGTTCAACCTTGCCCCATTCAATTTCTCACTGAAATAAGCTATAGGTATGTTACCTTGAACCAATACTACACCAATCCCCACGCCACTAGCATCTATTTCTACCTCAAAAGGTTTCAAAAAATCTGGCAAAGAAAAAGATAGGAGCTTGACAAAGCAATTTCTTCACAACCTCGAATGCCTTTTGTGCATCCTTGGTCCATTCAAACTTCTCTTTGTTCTTTTTGATACACTCGGTCATAGGTGCTACAACAGAAGAGAAATTCTTCACAAATCTTCTGTAGAAAGAAGCTAAACCATGAAAAGCACGCACCTCAGTCACAGATTTCGGAACTGGCCATGATTTAATAGCTTCCACCTTCGAAGGATCAACTGAAACACCATCCTTAGAAACAATGTAACCTAAGAACGTCACACTTGAGACCATGAACGAACACTTTTCGAGCTTAGCATACAACTTCTGCTTCCTCTAAGTTTCGAACACATCTCTTAGATGTTGCAGATGATCTTCAACACAAGCACTATACACCAGTATATCATCCAAATAGACAACCACAAACTTCCCAATGAAAGGCTTCAAAACTTCATTCATCAACCTCATAAAAGTACTAGGAGCATTAGTAAGACCAAAAGGCATAACTAACCATTCATAGAGTCCTAGTTTAGTTAAGAATCCTGTCTTCCATTCATCACCCTCTTTCATCCAAATCTGATGGTAACCACTCCTCAAATCAATCTTAGTAAACACCTGTGATCCAAACAACTCATCCAATAAATCATTTAATCGAGGATTGGAAACCTATATTTGATGGTGTTGGTATTCACAGCTCTTGAATCAATGCACATTCTCCATGAACCATCCTTTTTAGGAACAATTAATGTTGGTACTGCACATGGACTCATGCTTTCTCTGACATACCCTCTTGCCATCAACTCTTCAATCTGTCGTTGAATTTCTTTAGTTTTTTCTGGATTGCACCTGTAAGCTGGTTTATTAGGAATCTGAGCTCCAGGAAGCAAATCAATCTGACGTTCAATTCCTCTAATGGGTGGCAACCCTGGTGGCAATTCATCAGGAAATATGTCTTGAAATTCGTGCAATAAGGGGCGCAATTCACGAGGGATGCTCGTTGCTTCCTCCTGCACTTCCTTAGCCATCAGCACATAGAACTTCTCACAATTCTTCACCTCTTGCACAACATCTTTCTCATCAATCAACAAAACACCCTTCTTGTTGCTCACCTCTGTCGAAAATATCGATCATTCCAAAGGTTTCAATGCAACCGGTTTTCTTTGTGCTTGCTTTCTGATGTTGTATACATTCGTTCTACCATCAAACTGTACAAATCTATCATACGGCCATGGTCTTCCAAGCAATATGTGGCAAGCATCCATAGGACATACATCACAGAGCACTTGATCATCGAAATTCCCAATCTTAAAGCTAATTTGGGCTTGGTTATTTACCTTGACATCACTTGTGTTACTGAGCCAATGTAACTTGTATAGTTGAGGATGTTCAGTTGTAGGAATTTCTAGTTTGTTGATCAATACTGTAGAGACTACATTGGTGCAACTGCCTGAATCAATTATCAAATCACATAATCTCCCTTGAACATTACATCTGGTGATGAAAATCTTATCCCTTTGGTTTTCTGTAGGTGGATCAATATTACATTGCAAAACTCTTCTTAGAACCAAACTCTGGCCATGTACTTCTGGAGTAATCTCTTCAATCTCCTCTTCCTAAGTATCATAACCCACGCCATCCTCCTGTTGCTCATTCTCCTCTTGTTCATAGTTTTCATCATCTGCCCAATTCCGAGTAGTATGAACCCTTGAATGAGGACAATCCTTCTGGATATGCACTAGTAGAAAAATTGGATTTTGCTGCGCCACATTTGCTGCGGTTCTTTGACATTTTTAAAGAACCGCAGCAAATAGTTGTTGATGATACACAAGAAAAATAATTTTGCTGCGGTTGATTTATTTGCTGCGGTTCTTTTTATTATTTGCTGCGGTTATAACCGCAGCAAATAAATCAGCCCAAAAAAAATCGTTCAAGCCCAGCCCAAACGAAAGGGCTATATATACACAAACCCTCCATTTCCCACCTAACCCTAATTCCCTTCATTCTCCCTCATTTTTCTTTTCCCTTCTTTCTGATCTTTCTCCCTCTCAATCTCTCTAACCAAATTCCCCTTCATTCTCCCTCATTTTTCTTTCCCCTTCTTTCTGATCTTTCTCCCTCTCAATCTCTCTAACCCTAACCCCTCTCTCATTCTCGCATCTCAATATCCCCATATCCCCCTCCCCACCTTGCAGAGACTCTTCCTATACTAGAAGTCACGGGCTGTTGTTGTAGCTTCTGGATTTTACGACATTCCCTTCATTCTCCCTCACTGATCTTTCTGCCTTTTTTTACGACATTCTGGATTTTGTAGCTTCACAGTTTCCTTCTCTCTCCTCCGTTTTCTCTCTCACTTTCTTTCTCCTGCATAACCATGGCTGCTGTTGTTTTTCTCTTTAATTAGGTTTTTGTTTTCATGATTTTTTGATGATTATTGTTTGTTCATATGATTTTAATTAGGTTTTTGTTTTTATTGTTTGTTCAGAACAAAATTATTGTTTTGTTTCAAAAAAAATTAGAGATCTTTTGAACTTTGATTATTAGTCGCCTTTTAGTACAGTATCATCTTAATTAATAGTTTGATTTATTGTTACTCGTCTTCTTTTCTCTCCTTCTTTTTGTTTTATTTTTCAGTATTAATTTTTATTTTGTGTTTTAATTTTTGTGTTCTGATTTTGTGGGTTTTGGAGGCGATTTTTGGTGGCTTTTGGAGGCGATTTTTATCATATATTTTGGTTTACATGGTGAGATTTTTATCATATATTTTGTGTGAGATGAAGATATTAGAGTGGATGTATATTGGATAATGTTTCTTTCGAGTTTCCGCTTGATCTTTTGATTACTTTTATGGGTTTAGACAATGGAGAATGGGTCAGAGGAATTAAAAAAAAAACTATGGTGGAAAAAAAAATCTGAACATTATGAACTATGATTCATTAGAAATATTCAAATATTTGTGTTGAATTTTGACTTTGAGAGGATATTTTAAGTTACCTTTAAGTCAATAGTAAGCCTACTACTTTTAGTGATCTTTCGAACACTACTTCACTATCTAATGATGATATTTTGTCTAATGGTGATCTTTAGGAACTCTCTTATCTGCACGAATTCTGCTTTATAGCCTGTAAGAGGTTCTTTGTTGCTTTGAAAGGTTTCGATCAAGGTCTATGCTTTGTTTCCTAGTGATGTATTGACTTCTGAGGTTAGCTTTGCTTTGTTTTCTTTTGGTTTCTATTTTTATCATATATTTTGGTGTTGATTTTGTTGTTTTTGTATGTTGTTTTGGTTGTTTGTTTTGTGTTTGGCTGGTTGTTTGTTTTTGGTTGTGGTTGTGGTGGTTTTGGGTTTGGTGGTTTGTTTTTGTTTGTGGTTTGTGATTTTCTAGACTTTCTCTTCAATCATGCCTTTCCTTTCCTACACCTGTTCTGTTTGTGTTCGTGTTTGTGTTTGTGTCTCAGTAAGGACCTACTTCATGGATGCGTGTGTTTGGAACTTTTATAGGCAGTTTATCCTGCTTGACCTTGTGTTTGTGATTTATTTACATTTCTGCAGACATGGTGAAAAACAAGGGTTTCTTGCCTTCTGATCCTTCTTACTTGATTCCCTTATGGTCAGACAATTGCATCTCTTATGGTGATGCAATTGTTGAATGATGATCGAGTCCCTTATAGTCCGACAATTGCTTAATAAAAAATGAGTCCTTTATAGTCCTTTATAGTCCCTTATTTCCAAATGATGATCGAGTCCCTTATAGTCCCTTATAGTCCCTTATTTCCAAATGATGAAGGGACTCAAGTGATGACCATGGTCAACATCATTGAGGTTTGAGTTGCTCCAGGCTTAAAAACCTGTTGAAGTAGCCTAACTCGAATGGTGGGTGATCGTAACCACTTCCCTGATGGAGATTATGTCAGCAAAACATAAATATATATAGTCTATTGCTGTGTTGTTGTGGCTGCGGTTGTGTTCTTGTGGCTATTGCTGTGATGTTGGTTGAATGATGAATATATGAATGCTTGTGAATGAATTTTGCTTGTTTATATATGAGTTATGAATGAGAACACTATATAAAATAAATGATTGAATGAGACTACTATATATATAAATGATTGAACAAAAGAATGGTTGAATGAGTAATGGATGCTGGAATGAGATATTTAGATGAGATTGAGCTTATGATTGATTTTATGAATGGTAATGCTTGAATGAATGAATAAGAATAGGAATGGTTGAATGAATGTATAGATATGGTTGAATAGAAGTGTATTTTTTTGTGATAGAAGTGTAATTCAATTGAAAATAATTGATTCTATGTATGTATAACATTTCAGCTT
>PYUH01000794.1:279361-287728 GCA_016808085.1 Suaeda aralocaspica
ATTTCCATAAGCCCTTCTAAAAGTAACTAAGAAACTTGCTATCACAATCAGAAACAATGGTTTTAGGAACCCCATGCAAATGAGCAACCTCTCTAAAATATAAAGAAGCCACACCTATAGCATCCTCAGTTTTGTGACAAGCAATAAAGTGCGCCATCTTTGAAAACCTATCAACCACAACCACAATTGTTCTATTAGTGACTTCAGTTTGTCCATCTGTTTGTGGATGATGAGAAGTGCTGAACAACAACTTTGTGCCAATCAATTTCCATAAGACCTTCTAAAAGTAACTAAGAAACTTGCTATCACAATAAGAAACAATGGTTTTAGGAACCCCATGCAAACGAGCAACCTCTCTAAAATATAAAGAAGCCACACCTATAGCATCCTCAGTTTCGTGACAAGCAATAAAGTGCGCCATCTTTGAAAACCTATCAACCACAACCATGATTGAATCCTTGCCCCTTTGCGTTCTTGACAAAGCAATAATAAAGTCCATGCTCACATCTTCCCAATGCCTTTTTGGAACAGGTAGTGGAGTGTGTAATCCCTTATGAAACGTGCTAGGGGCATTAGTTAAACCAAAAGGCAACATCCATTCATATAGCCCATACTTTGTCTTGAAAGTCGTCTTCCATTCATCCCCTTCTCTCATACGAATTTGGTGATACCCACTACGTAAGTCAATTTTTGAAAATAGGTGACAACCACTCAATTTATCTAGTAAATGATCCAACCTAGGGATAGGAAACCTATACTTGATAGTTATGTGATTCACGGCTCTACTATCAATGCACATTCTCCACGTCCCATCTTTCTTAGGCACAAGAAAGGTAGGAACTGCACAAGGACTCATACTTTCACGTACATACCCTCTTTCCATAAGCTCGTCAATTTGCTTTTGTAACTCTTTTGTTTCTTCTGGATTGCATCTATATGGTGGCTTGTTAGGTATGGGAGCACCAGGAATCAAATCAATTTGGTGTTCAATACCACGAATTGGTGGCAACCCTTGTGGCAAATCTTCTGGAAACACATCCTCAAATTCACGCAATAATCCCTGTCNTCCTCAAATTCACGCAATAATCCTTGTAGAATAGGATGATCAATGTCTTCAATGCTCTTTACTTCCTTAGCAACCAAAAGGTATACAAAATCACAAGCACTCATGTCCTTCTCAAATTGCTTTCGTGACACAAACAACACCTTGTTATCTTTGGGCCACTAGTGGAAAATTTTCTAAAAGTAATGCCCTATTTGTATCAGGCCTTTGAAGATTTAGTTACAAATATTATATGTGTAACGGTCAAATTGGTAAGGCGTTACACAAACTTAGTTATTTTAACCACTCTTTCACTATTTATATCGGGCTTATTGTCTGGCCATTACAATTAAGAGTTTTTGTATCGGGCATACTTTTTACGCGTTACAATTACTGAACTATTTGCTACACCATATACTATTTGTATCGGTTGTTTTTATGCTCGTTACTATCCGTTACATTTTGAATTTATTTAAAACCCTAATAAAACAGTACACATGCAATTCAATTCCTTCCCGCAGCTATCTTCTTCAATCTCAACTATCTTAGCTTCTTTCAAAAACCACCACTATCTTCCAACTTCTCCCAACTGAGTCTTCTCCAACAACCACCACCACTACCTTTGTCTTCTCCCACTATCTTATCTTTGACCACACCACTATCTTCTCTTAATTTTTTGCAAATTCCACCTCCACAACTGCATTTTTTGCTCCATATCTTTGTCGCAAATTGCACGACCTTCTCGCAATTGGGGCATCTTCTTTGCTGGCGCAATTTTTTGTTAATTTGTTGTTACTTTTCTTCTTCTTTGTTGTATTTCGTGCTTCTATGTTCGTCTGAATTTCATGCTTTTTTTTTGCTGAATTTCGTGCTTTAATGTAATATAGTAACCGATTACGAAATTCGTAATAAAAATATGGAGTATAACACGAGTCAAATCTCAATAACCTAGTAACTAAAAATACCAAAAAAACCAAAAACACAAACTCAAACTGAAAAATAAAATAAAAAATGTGGAGATTAAGTCGATTTGCAAGAACATCAATTTTAACCTCCAATACTAAACGATTATCCAATGTTGATTCTTCCACCATTTCCCCTTTTCCTCCTTCACATTCTACTTCCATTCAATTCCTTGATTTTTATCAGTGTTTTTTCTTGTTTTTTAATTTGTGGGTTAATCTAATTACTGCAATTTTTGAAATTATTTGATGTTTAATGTGTGATTTTTAGAGTTGGGAAACAAAGAAGCAATTGAGAAAGAACGTGCTGCACTGTATGTATCTCTGATTTTTCTAATTTTTTTTATTTTTAATTTTTATGTGTTTTTTTTTCTAATTTATCAATTCCTAAATCAGTAATTTCTAAATCGGCGATTAAAATCAGTAATTTTTGTTGTAGGCAATTAATTTGGAATTTGAATTAGGTTTTGTTTAATTTGAGTAATAAAATGAGTAATTTTTGAGTAATTGGGTTCTTAATTTGAGAGCAAATTTGATTTTTATTAGTCATTGTATTAACTTCAATGTAGGTTGATTTGTAAATTTTTATTCTCTACGCGAATTGATTTTTATTAACTTCATTGTATCAGAAACAATACTGTGCTTGACAATCATGGGAGTCGAATTCCGCTGCAATTCCATGACTGAGGCTTTTTTTCAAGTGTGGTAAGAAAGTTGAGGTTAAACTGATATATTTTTTTTCTCTAATCTTCTATATATAAATTGTTTTGATGGCTGATACCGTTCAATAATTGATATCTTCAATTGCCATGGTGATTGTTTTTAAAATTAAAAATTTGACTAATTTTATAATTCTATATATATTTTTTCTCTAATCTACTATATAAAAATTTGGCTAGTGTGATAAGGTATAATTCAACTGATATATTAACTTCTATAACCTTTACAGCACATAATTAGAGAAATAATGGTCAAATAATTGGTTTTAAAATTAAAAATTTGACTAATTTTATACAATTGCCATGATGATTAGTCAAAGCTATGACCTTTCACAAAGACACAATCTACTTCATTTTACAAACATTTTGTGCCATAAATTTCCCATATAAATTCCATCATCCCAATTTTCTTGTTCTTATAGCTCAAGTTCATAACTTTACCGATGAAAATTCAATCAAAATAAAAGTTACAAACTTTAATATAGCAAAATAAATACAATTAAATAAATAGTAATCTAAGATTAGAAAGAAAAAATACCCAGAAGGAAGAGAATCAACATAAGTAACAAGCATCTTAATACAACTAGAATCTTCATTTTGAAGACCTTTTTGCATCATCAACTCCATTTCATCACTCAATTTTTTCAGCAATTCTACTGGTACCCAGAATTCTTCTTCTATTTTCTTCACCATTTCCTCTAATTTCCCACCATTTTCACAAACACCCATTTTGTTCCTTTTTTTTAATAATTAAATAACCCCTTATTCTAAATCTTATGTTCAGTGTATTTGAAGATTGAACAGTGTATATATATAACTTTTTTTGGATGTATTATATGGCGAGGTGTTGCTGTTATTTAATAGTTGATAAAAAACAAGATGGAGTTGTTTAGTAGGGCATGAAAATGCATGCTAATAATAAGTTAATAACTGGTTTATTGGTTAGAAGTTAACTGGCTTAGAAGATCTTTGGCAGATGATTGGTCAAGTCAAAGAGGAATGGTTGATTTAAAGCAAATCGTGACTTAAGGTAGGATAACATAGTAACAAATTAATTAATTCAAGGCCAAGTAAATGAGAAATTAGAAATACCTCACGAATACCTCACGAACCATCAAGGCCAAGTAAAAATTGCTAATTAGAATTTTTGTTGCACAATTCATTAAGGCTATCGATCACGAGTTCACGACCCTGAGGCCAACCATCTCCTTAAAGATGATTAGTTGCCTAATGGGTGGGTAGCACCTAGAAGAGCAGGGTCTCATATTTAAGCATCGATCTTAATTGGGCAGATCCATATATATAGGTTCGTTGATCCTGATCAATTCAACTAGGTTATTCTATAGTTCAGACAGGGTAACTAGATTGGAATATCAAGCTAGCTGTAATGACTCTTAAAATTCCATTAAAAAGGATTATGCAAAGAATAGACAGAAAAATAGAGTACAATATAGTGAAGTACTATACTCATTCTCATTTATGAAAAAAATGTGCTTTATACAAGAATGAAGCAATCAATCCAAACCTTTATAAGCTTTGCTTTCAACTGATGAAAAAAAATGTAATGAATTCTATTAGCCTGTGGTTTTTCTTTTGGTGTGTGGCCTGGTATGTTGGGGTGTGGTGTAGGGTGGTTGGTGTATGGCTGTTTTGCTGTGTGTGCTGCTGTGAACTTTTTGTGCAGTGTTTTGGGTTTTGGCTGTGGTGTAGTGAAGGTGAGTGGGGCTGCAAAATTTGTTGTTGTGGTATTTAGCTGCTGTTTTGTTATGCAGCAGGTTGTTGGTGCTGCTTTGCTTTGTGTTGTTTGGTTGTGGCTGTGGGAGGGCTGTGTATTGGTGTGGAGGAAAGCAGCTGTTTTGGTGCAGGTGTTTAAAAGGCCAGGCCTCTTTATGCTCATTGATGTTTGCTTGTTTGTATAGTTTTGATACTTTGTTTTCCTTATTGGTTTTGGATAGTAGTGTTTCTATAGTTGAGCTTTTTTGGACTACTTAGTGTAGAACTGAGTCAGTTTTGCCTAAGTAGATTATAGATTGTAATTATTCTCTTTTTGGTAATAAAACTGCTTACATTTTTACCAAAAAAAATCATTGCCTAAATGGAAACTCCCCAAATCCAAAAAAAAAAAAAAAAAAAATATATATCCTATATGCTTGTCCCTCAATATTTAGGAACATGCCAACTCTTCAAATACTTTGTGCACCAAGCTAAGTAAAAAAAAAATGCACCTTTTTACAAATTCAATGACCTTACCTATCTACATGAACACAAAACTTCTCTATGAGTTCAACAAAAACATACCTCCATGCACAACTTCTCTACGAGTTCCTCCATCAGCGAACTCTATATCTCCTGCGCTATCAAACTCATTTCTTCTTCTGAACCTAAGTGTTCGTTCTATAGCATGTCAAACACAAAAGGCTCCAATGCGTAACCCTGCAAAAAACAGGTTTTGCATTCCATCTCCAAGTTCCTCATGTAAATACATGACTCTATTAAAACATCTACTATATAAGAGAAATCATAACATTCTTTGATTAAAGTTTGACTAATTTCCATTATTTGTGGGTCTTTTGGATTCTTACCAATTGAACCTCCATCATCACCCTCTTCACTAGATACCATCATCCCAGGTCCCTCTAATCCTGATTCTAGCGACAGGTTTTCTATCAGTTGAAATTTCGTTTGCAACCTTACAAACCCAATGGGATAGTCTATGTTTAAGAACAAGATATTATAGCTTTTGAAATGAAAAATAGTACAAATTGTTTTCTTACTAGCCATGGGAGTCATTCTCTAAAGGGTCAATAGTTGATAACTGTTCCTCCGCCTCCACATTAAAATTCAGATCCTGCCTACAAGCTTCTGGCCCTTCTAATGAACTTACAGGAGATCCTGGTTCAGAAACATTGTTTTTGATTCTCGACTGCGAAAATGAGACAGTGGGGGGTGAGGCACACTAAGCTTAATTTGCTTCTGTTGTGGAAGCACGAGAAAAAAAAATTATCAATATAACAACCTCTAGATTTCCAAAAAAAATTATTGTCATTCTACTTCAGGGAAGGTACATGTATAATAACAAATGATTGCAATATGTTACATGTATGAGATAATTGCACGACATTCAGAATGTCAAGGTGATTTGCGAGAGGTATGAAATTATTATCCATAATATAATAACAAATGATTGCAATATGTTACAAGCTTGTGACAGTCTCTTTGAGTGTTTCTAATGACTAGAAACTTCACTGAACCCTTATATTTAGCTGTACTAGATGAATTCACATGTTAAAAGGATGCTCAAACCAGCATTTTATCCCATCTTTTCATCTTTTTTCACCGTCGATGTTGAAATTTTTTTCCCCATAAAAAATATCTATTATGTAGTGATTTTAAAACTCGGTTAGTAGATAAGTTGGTCGTATATATCTTACCATTACTATGGTGGTTTTATTTTTTCAGGCTTATTTGGGAACACTTGCTCCGTACAAAGACTTTGAAATGATAGAGGTTCGAGAACAATAGGCGAGATTCTTCATAACATCATTTATGTAGCCCTTGCGTGGATGTTTTTGCAGTGTAAGAACTTGCTTGCACTGTTTTCACCTTGATATGACTTGTACAAAGCTTTGGAAATATTAGGTGGTATTTAGTTTAGGTTGAACATGTTTGGAATCATTTGGTACGATGAAGTTAGAACAGAAGCTACTTGGAAGGGTTTTGTATATGCATTTGACAAACAGATTTTTGGACCTATTTTTGGCCGCTATATAATTCAATGGAAGTTACTACGAATTGAATGTTCATTATTTAACGCATGTATGTACTATGGCGGTAGCTAGTGTGGTTGTTGGTCATGGTTGTGGTGGTGTGCATGCAACAGAGCATGGTGGTAGCATTTTGTGTTTGTGCAGGTTTAGATGGTGCACCAGCAGCATTAGGAAGCATGCAGGCTGAATTAGCATGTATGATTATTAGAAACATAATAGCTTTTTAAAAAAAATTATATATGTATGTGTATCGGGCATATATGTCCTCAGTTACAAACACCAAACTTATTAATTATCGAGCTTTTGTTTTAACAATTACAAACACCAACAATAACACCAACACCACCACCACCAACAACAACGACAACAACAACAACAACATCAACCGGAACAACAACAACAACAACAGCAACATCAACAACAACAACAACAACAACAACAACAACAACAACAACAACAACAACAACAACAATCACAACAACCACAACAACAACAACAACAACAACAACAACAACAACAACAAAAACAACAACAACAACACCAGCAATACCAACAACAACAACTACAACAATAACAAGAATAGCAACAATAACGACAACAACAGCAACTACAAAAACAAACACAACAACAACAACAGCAGCAGCAACAACAACAACAACAACAACAACAACAACAACAACAACAACAACAACAACAACAACAACAACAACAACAACAACAAGAACAACAAGAACAACAACAACAAAAACAACAACAACAACAACAACAATGACAATAACAACAACAACAACAACAACAACAACAACAAAAACAACAGCAACAACAACAAAAACAACAACAAAAATAAAAATCACTACAACAACAACAACAGTAACATCACCACCAACAATAGCAACAACAACAACACTAACAACAACAACAGCAACAACACCACCACCACCACGAACAACAACAACAACAACAACAACAATAACAACAACAACAACAATAACAACAACAAGCACAAGCACAAGCAAAACCACAACACCAACAACAACACCAACACCAATACCAATAACAACAACAACAAAAATAAAAACAACAACAACTACGACAACAGCAACATGACCACCGACTACAGCAACAACAACAACAACTACTACTACAATAGTAATAGTAACAAAAACTCCAAGAACACCAACAGCAACAGCAACAACGACAACAGCAATAGAAACAACAAAAGCATCAACAACAACAACATCAACATCAGCAACAACAACAACAACACCAACCACCGCAACTACAACATTAACAACAACATTAGCAAGCACAACAACACCAACAATTACACCACCACCACCACAACCAACAACAATAATAAAAGCAACAACACCGACAACAACAACAACAACATCAACAGCAACAAAAAAAAAACAACAACAACATCAACCGGAACAACAACAATTACAACAACAAAACCAACAATAACAACAGCAACAAGAATACCAGCAATAACAACAACAACAACAAAACAACAACAAGCACAACAACATCCACACCAACACCAACAACACCAACACCACCACCAACAACAACAAAAATAAAAACAACAGCAACTCCAACAGCAACACCACCACCAACTACATCAACAACAACAACAACAACAACAACAACTATAAAACCAATAGCAACAAAAACACCATGAACACCAATACCAACAACAATAACTACAACAACAACAACAACACCAACAATAACAACAACAATAACAACAACAACAACAACTACTACTACAAAAACAACAACAACAGCAGCAACAACAACAACAACAACAACAACAACAACAACAACAACAACAACAACAACAACAACAACAACAACAACAACAACAACAACAT
>PYUH01000794.1:292743-300243 GCA_016808085.1 Suaeda aralocaspica
AGAACAAAAACAACCGCAACAGCAACAACAACAGCAACAGCAACAACAACATCAGCAACAACAACAACAACAACAAAAATAACAACAACAACAGCACCAGGAACAACAGCAACAGCAACATCGACATCAGGACCAGCAACAATACCAACAACACCACCAACAACAACAACAACCACAAAAAACAACAACAGCAACACAACAACAGCAACAGCAACAACAACAAACACCACCAACAACAACAGCAGCAACACCAACAACAACAACAACCACAATAAACAACAGCAGCAACAAAACAACAGCAACAACAACAACAACAATAGAAACAACAACAGAAACAACACAACAACAACAACGACAACAAAGTCAACAACAACAATAAGAGCAACCGTACCAGCAACAACAACAAAAACAACAATAGTACCAGCAATAACAACAACAACAACTACTACAGCAACAACTACAACACCAACAGCAAATTCTGCATGACTCACCTTCACATCCCAATCTTTGCTAGTTTTACTAACAAGTCCCCTAAGCAACGATCCAATTGTTCTATTAGTGACTTCAGTTTTTCCATTAGTTTGTGGATGATGAGAAGTGCTGAACAACAACTTTTTTGTCAATCAATTTCCATAAGCCCTTCTAAAAGTAACTAAGAAACTTGCTATCACAATCAGAAACAATGGTTTTAGGAACCCCATGCAAACGAGCAACCTCTCTAAAATATAAAGAAGCCACACCTATAGCATCCTCAGTTTTATGACAAGCAATAAAGTGCCCCATCTTTGAAAACCTATCAACCACAACCATGATTGAATCTTTGCCCCTTTGTGTTCATGACAAAGCAACAATAAAGTCCATGCTCACATCTTCCCAATGCCTTTTTGGAACAGGTAGTGGAGTGTATAACCCTTATGAAACGTGCTAGGGGCATTAGTTAAACCAAAAGGCAACATCCATTCATATAGCCCATGATTTGTCTTGAAAGCCGTCTTCCATTCATCCCCTTCTCTCATACGAATTTGGTGATACCCACTACGTAAGTCAATTTTTGAAAATAGTTGACAACCATTCAATTCATCTAGTAAATCATCCAACCTAGGGATAGGAAACCTATACTTGATAGTTATGTGATTCACGGCTCTACTATCAATGCACATTCTCCACGTCCCATCTTTCTTAGGCACAAGAAAGGTAGGAATTGCACAAGGACTCATACTTTCACGTACATACCCTCTCTCAATAAGCTCGTCAATTTGCTTTTGTAACTCTTTTGTTTCTTCTGGATTGCATCTATATGGTGGCTTGTTAGGTATGGGAGCACCAGGAATCAAATCAATTTGGTGTTCAATACCACGAATTGGTGGTGGCCCTTGTGGCAAATCTTCTGGAAACACATCCTCAAATTCACGCAATAATCGTTGTAGAATAGGATGATAAATGTCTTCAATGCTCTTTACTTTCTTAGCAGCCAAAAGGTATACAAAATCACGAGCACTCATGTCCTTCTCAAATTGCTTTCGTGACACAAACAACATCTTCTTGTCATCTTTGGGCTACTAGTGGAAAATTTTCTAAAAGTAACGCCCTATTTGTATCAGGCCTTTGAAGATTTAGTTACAAATATTATATGTGTAACGGTCAAATAGGTAAGGAGTTACATAAACTTAGTTATTTTAACCACTCTTTCACTATTTATATCGGGCTTATTGTCTGGCCGTTACAATTAAGAGTTTTTGTTCAGGCATACTTTTTACGCGTTATAATTACGGAACTATTTGCTACACCATATAGTATTTGTATCGGTTGTTTTTATGCCCGTTACTAAAAATTAACATTTGTAACTAATTGTTAAATTGTTCGTTACATTTTGAATTTATTTAAAACCCTAATAATACAGTACACATGCAATTCAATTCCTTCCCGCAGCTATCTTCTTCAATCTCAACTATCTTAGCTTCTTTCAAAAACCACCACTATCTTCCAACTTCTCCCACCTCCGTCTTCTCCAACAACTTTGTCTTCTCCCACTATCTTATCTTTGACCACACCACTATGTTCTCTTAATTTGTTGCAAATTCCACCTCCACAACTGCATTTTTTGCTCCTTATCTTTGTCGCAAATTGCACGACCTTCTCGCATTATACAAGAAAAAAATGTGCTTTATACAAGAATGAAGCAATCAACCCAAACCTTTATAAACTTTTCTTCCAACTAATGAAAAAAAAATGTAATGAATTCTATTAGCCTGTGATTTTTCTTTTGGTGTGTGGCCTAGTATGTTGGGGTGTGGTGTAGGGTGGTTGGTTTGTGGCTATTTTGTTGTGTGTGCTGCTGTGAACTTTTTGTTCAGTGTTATGGGTTTTGGCTGTGGTGTAGTGAATGTGAGTGGGGCTGCAGAATTTGTGGTTGTGGTAGTTAGCTGTTGTTTTGTTATGCAGTAGGCTGATGTTGCAGGTTGTTGGTGCTGCTTTGCTTTGTGTTGTTTGGTTGTGGCTGTGGGAGGGCTGTGTGTTGGTGTGGAGGAAAGCAGCTGTTTTGGTGCAGGTGTTTAAAAGGCCAAGCCTCTTTATGCTCATTGATGTTTGCTTGTTTGTATAGTTTTGATACTTTGTTTTCCTTGTTGGTTTTGGATAGTAGTGTTTCTATAGTTGAGCTTTTTTGGACTACTTAGTGCAGAACTGAGTCAGTTTTTCTTAAGTAGATTATAGATTGTAATAATTCTCTTTTTGGTAATAAAATTGCTTACATTTTTACCAAAAAAAAAGTCATTGCCTAAATGGAAACTCACCAAATCCAAAAAAAAAAATATCCTATATACTTGTCCCTCAATATTTAGGAACATGCATACTCTTCAAATATTTTCTGCACCAAGCTAAGTAAGAAAAAATGCACCTTTGTACAAATTCAATGACCTTACCTATCTACATAAACACAAAACTTCTCTATGAGTTCAATAAAAACATACCTCCATGCACAACTCCTCTACGAGTTCCTCCATCAGCAAACTCTCTATCTCCTGTGCTATCAAACTCATTTCTTCTTCTGAACCTAAGTGTTCGTTCTCTAGCATGTCAAACACAAAAAGGCTCCAATGCGTAACCCTGCAAAAACCAGGTTTTGCATTCCATCTCCAAGTTCCTCATGTAAATACATGACTCCATTAAAACATCTACTATATAAGAGAAATCATAACATTCTTTGATTAAAGTTTGACTAATTTCCATTATTTGTGGGTCTTTTGGATTCCAACCAACTGAACCTCCATCATCACCCTCTTCACTAGATACCATCATCCCAGGTCCCTCTAATCCTGATTCTAGCGACAGGTTTTCTATCAGTTCAAATTTCGTTTGCAACGCTACAAACACAATGGGATAGTCTATGTTTAAGAACAAGATATTATAGCTGTTGAAATGAAAAATAGTACAAATTTTTTTCTTACTAACCATGGGAGTCATTCTCTAAAGAGTCAATAGGTGCTAACTATTCCTCTGCCTCCACATTAATATTCAGAACCTGCCTACAAGCTTTTGGCCCTTCTAATGAACTTACAGGAGATCCTGGTTAAAAAACATTGTTTTTGATTCTCGACTGCAAAAATGAGACAGTGGGGGGTGAGGCAGACTAAGCTTAATTTGCTTCTGTTGTGGAAGCACGAGAAAAACAAAATTATCAATATAACAACCTCTAGATTTCCAAAAAAATTATTGTCATTCTACTTCAGGGAAGGTACATGTATAATAACAAATGATTGCAATATGTTACATGTATGAGATAATTGCACGACATTCAGAATGTCAAGGTAATTTGCGAGAGGAATGAAATTATTATCCATAGTATAATAACAATTGATTGCAATATATTACAAGCTTGTGACAGTCTCTTTGAGTGTTTCTAATGACTAGATTCTTCACTGAACCCTTATATTTAGTTATACTAGATGAATTCACATGTTAAAAGGATGCTCAAACTAGCATTTTATCCCATCTTTTCATCTTTTTTCATCGTGGATATTAAAAATTTTTTTCCCCATCAAAAAATATCTATTCTGTAGTGATTTTAAAACCCGGTTAGTTAGTGATAAGTTGGTCGTATATATCTTACCATTACTTTGGTGGTTTTATTTTTTCAGCCTTATTTAGGAACACTTGCTCCGTACAAAGACTTTGAAATGATAGAGGTTCGAGAACAATAGGCGAGATTCTTCAGAACATCATTTATGTAGCCCTTGCGTGGATGTTTCTGTAGTGTAAGAACTTGATTGCACTGTTTTCACCTCGATATGACTTGTATAAAGGTTTGGAAATATTAGGTGGTAATTAGTTTAGGTTGAACATATTTTGGAATCTTTTTGGTAGGATGAAGTTAGAACACAAGCTACTTGGAAGGGTTTTTTATATGCATTTGACAAACAGATTTTTGGACCTATTTTTGGCCGCTATATAATTCAATAGAAGTTACTACGAATTGAATGTTCATTATTTAACGCATGTATGTACTATGGCGGTAGCTAGTGTGGTTGTTGGTCATGGTGGTGGTGGTGTGCATGCAGCAGAGCATGGTGGTAGCATTTTGTGTTTGTCAAGGTTTAGATGGTGCGCCAGCAGCATTAGGAAGCATGTAGGCTTATTTAGCATGTATGATTATTAGAAACATAATAGCTTTTTAAAAAAATTATATTTGTATTTGTGTCGGGCATATATGTCCTCAGTTACAAACACCAAACTTATTTGTATCGAGCTTTTGTTTCAACAGTTACAAATAAAGTGCCTATTTGTACTGGCAAAACTTATTTTTGGTTACAAATTAAGTTATTTGTATCGGGCATATTAAACTCTACCGTTACGAATAGCTAAATGTCCTACCTCTTCAACAAGCTTTTTGTAACGGGGCATAAACATAGCCTGATACAATTAAGTAGTTATTTGTAACGAACAATAGCCCGATACAAATAATCGTTATATTTGTAACGCCCTCAAACGTAACGCCTAAAATCCGTCCGAAATGTATGTTTTTGCCGGATATGAATAGAGTTTTTTCCACTAGTGGGCTTCTCCTTTTTCTTCTTGTTTAGATCACTAGGCGAAAGTGAGAGCAATACCTTCGTCTTCCCTCCTTTAGACACCATCATGAATAATTTTTCGATCATACTGCCACGGCCTACCAAGTAGTAGATCACATGCATCCATAGGAACAACATCACAAAGTACCTCATCATCAAATTTTCAAATTGAAAAACTTACTAAAGCTTGCTTTCGGATGCTCACTTCATTATCATCATCTAGCCACATTAGCTTATAAGGTTTTGGATGTCTTGATGTTTTCAATTGTAGCTCATCAAGTAGTTTAGATGAAACTACGTTGGCACAACTACCCCCATCAACAATTAAACTACAAATAGAATTTTGTACCTTGCAACGAGTGTGAAAGATGTTTTCACGTTGCTCTTCTCCCACGGATTTTGAGTGCAAAACCCTTCTAAGAACTAAGTTGTTCTCATAAACTTCCTCCTCCTCAAAGCCACTTTCTGGCTTGCATTCTTCCTCATCACCTTCGTCTTCCATGGCTTGTTGAAGTCCATAGGGGTATTAATTAATCTCTTTCATCTCACGCATGGTCAACACTCTAGAAGTAGGACAATCTTTCTTATAATGGCCATACCCCTTACACTTAAAACATGTTACCTTAGGTGTACCATCATCAAGTGTCTCAATCTTCTTTCCCTTATCACTATTTGGAGTCACAAACTTCTTTGCCTTACTCTTAGATTCACTCATAGGCGTCGAACTTGTAGCCTTAAACCCTTGATAAGGCGTAGGTGATGGCTTAGTTACGCTCCTCTTCCTTTGCTTATCTAATATTATTGCTGTCTTGCTAACTTCATCAAAGGATAAGTTAGGTTGTAACTCAATCTTGTCACGCACATCCATGTTGAGACCTCCAATAAAACATGCAATCTTTTGCTCCTCCCTCTCTTCAACTTCACATTGTATTGTTAATATTTCAAATTCAGCAATGTAATCTTCCATAAGCTTGATCCCTTGTTTCAATGTTGCCAATCTAACATACAACTCTTGTTGATAATTGGTGGGAACAAAACGTCTCCTCAAAAGCTTCCTAAGATTTTCCCAAGTTTCTATCTTGCTCTTGCCCTCACGTTGCCTACTCTTTTTAATGCTATTGAACCACATGGAAGCGTATTTAGACAGTATAGCAATAGCAATCTTGTACTTCTTATCTTCACTGGTGCCCTTGTAATCAAAGTACCTTTCCAATGCTAGTTCCCATTCATGGTATGCTTCTACATCACCTTAGCTGTCAAATTCATTCACTTCAAACTTTAAACCACGATCATCATCAATATTTGAAGTCTTAGCTTTGAGGCGAATAACTTTCGTCGTCAATCCCAAGAACAACTCTTGCAACCTGTTTGTTTGTTCTGCTAGATGTGTAATGAACTCATCACTATAAGCTTTGCTTCGTTTTTCTTGATCAACTATTCTGCTCTCAAACCACTTGTTCTATATCTTACGTTTAAACTAAGGGCTTAAACTTAAGATAGATTGATTTTAAAGAACTTCGTAAATTGGAACACTCACAATCAACGAAACACACGAATTTAGGTTAGATTGGAACACTCAACAATCTATTTCTATGGTTGTTTTAATCTTTGTGAGAACACTCAATCACAAATCCTAAAACTATGGTGAATATTTTGAAGCTTTTAACTCTCCAAACAATCGAATTCCTTTGATAAATTTGTATGAAACTCTCACATAAAATAACGAGTAACAATTATGAACAATAATCAAAATCTGAATTTTATTGAATAAAACACAGGTATTTATAGTACAAATACTTTGGATAAACAACCTTGGATAAACTCCCTAACTTACTTAGGAAATAAAACAACTCCTAAACAACTCAAAACACACGCACAGACACAAGAAATTCGGCCCTCACAAGATTAACATACAACAAGATAAATATGCCACCTCATCATTGCAAGTTGATCTTATCTTGGCTAACAAACTCTAACAAATTACCTAATCAAGAGAATATCCTAGCAACTTATCTAAATAACTAATTAAAAAGATAATCATCAGATATTAAGCTAAAAATCACAAAAAATCTTGCTGCCCAAGAACTTGGAAAAATCGCCAAAAATACGCCATACTTGCTTCACCATTTTTGCGCAATTTTCAAAATTCTTCAAGAAACTTCAAGAAATGTTTCAAGATCTAATCTTTTAATCAAGAAACCTTCAAGAATCTGTTCTCCATCCATTTTAGCATAATTATGATGATTAAGACTCTACAAGAAATAAAAGACTCAATGCCAAATATGAGAAAACCCTATCAAATGCAATGGGAAAAACTCATAGGCAAAAACCATAATCAACCTTCCTTTCCAAATGGCGTGTGGCTTTATTCAAGCATGGGTGTTATGCAACAATGACTATGAGCTAAACCAAAGCCATGTAACCCAAATGGACG
>PYUH01000794.1:312743-317743 GCA_016808085.1 Suaeda aralocaspica
AACAACACCAACAACCGCAACAACAACACCAACAACAGCAACAGCAAGCACAACAACACCAACAATAACACCACCAACAAAAACAACTACAACAAAAACAAAAACAAAAACAAAAACAACAATAACAGCAACAACAGCAACAACAACAACATCAAAAGCAACAACAGCAACAACAATAATAAAAATAACAACAATTACATCAACAACAGCAACAACAACAACAACAATAATAGCAACAAGAACAGAAATAACAACAACAACAATTGCAACAAGAACAACAACAACAACACCTGCAACAACAACTACAATTGCAGCAACAACAACAACAATAATAGCAACAGCAACAGCTGCAACAACAACAACAAAAAGATAAACAACAACAACAACAACAACAACAGCAACAACAACAACAACAACAATAACAACAACAACAAAAACAACACCACCAACAACAACACCAACACTAATACCAACAATAACAAAAATCAAAACAACAACAACTACGACAACAGCAACACGACCACCGACTACAGCAACAACAACAACTACTACTACTACAACACCACCAACAACAACACCAAAAACAACACCAAAAACAACAATAAGAGCAATAAGAACAACAGCAACACCACCACCAACTACAGCAACAACAACAACAACAAAAACTACAACACCAAGAACACCAATACCAACAACAACAGCTTCAACAGCAACAACAATAGCAACAATAACAGCAACAACAACAACGACAATAACTACAAAAACAATAACAAAAACAAAAACAAATACAGCAACAAAAACAACAGCAGCAACAACAACAACAACAACAGTAACCATAACAACAACAACAACAACAACAACAACGACAACAAGAACAACAACAAAAACATCAACAACAATAACAACAACAATGAAAATAAAAACAACAACAAGAACGACAACAACAACACCACCACCAGCAAAAGCAACAACAACAACAACAATAACGAAAATAAAAACAACAATAACAACGACAACAGGAACACCACCACCACCAACAGTAACAACAACAACAATAGCAACAACACCACCACCACCACCAACAACAACAACAGCAACAACAACAGAAATCACAACAACAACACCAACACCAATACCAATACCAACAACAACAAAAATAAAAACAACAACAACTACGACAACAGCAACACGACCACTTTCTACCTCAACAATAACACCACCAACAATAACACCACCAACAAAAACAAAAACAACAATAATAGCAACAACAACAACAACAATAACATCAAAAGCAACAATAACAAAAACAACAACAACAACATCCACAACAACAATAACATCAACAACAACCACAACAATAGCAACAACAAAAACAATAACCACAGCAACAACAACAACAACATCTACAACTACAACAACAACAACAATAGCAACAATAACAACAACAATAACAGCAACAACAACAACGACAACAACTACAAAAACAAAAACAACAACAACAACAACAGCAGCAACAACAACAACAACAACAACAATAACAACAACAATGACAACAACAACAACAACAACAACAACAACAACGAAAATAAAAACAACAACAAGAACAACTACAGAGCACCACCACCATCACCACCACCTACAACAATAACAACAACAATAACAACGAAAATAAAAACAACAACAACGACTACAACAACACCACCACCAGCAACAGCAACAACAACAACAACAACGTTAACAGCAACACCACTACCACCAACAGCAACTACAACAACAACAACAACAACAACTACAACTACAACTACTACAACACCAATAGCAACAACAACACCAAGAACGCAAACACCGCCAACAACAACAACAACAAGAACCCAAATACCACCACCAACAACAACAGCAACAGCAACAATAACAACAGCAACATCAACAACAGCAACAGCAACAATAGAAACAGCAACAACAACAAGAACAACACCAACAACCGCAACAACAACACCAACAACAGCAACAGCAAGCACAACAACACCAACAATAACACCACCAACAAAAACAACTACAACAAAAACAAAAACAACAATAACAGCAACAACAACAACAACAACAACATCAAAAGCAACAACAGCAACAACAATAATAAAAATAACAACAATTACATCAACAACAGCAACAACAACAACAACAACAACATCAAAAGCAACAACAGCAACAACAATAATAAAATAACAACAATTACATCAACAACAGCAACAACAACAACAACAACAATAATAGCAACAAGAACAGAAATAACAACAACAACAATTGCAACAAGAACAATAACAGCAACACCTGCAACAACAACTACAATTGCAGCAACAACAACAACAATAACAGCAACAGCAACAGCTGCAACAACAACAACAAAAAGATAAACAACAACAACAACAACAACAACAACAGCAACAACAACAACAACAACAACAACAACAACAACAACAACAACAACAACAACAACAATAACAACAACAACAAAAACAACACCACCAACAACAACACCAACACTAATACCAACAATAACAAAAATCAAAACAACAACAACTACGACAACAGCAACACGACCACCGACTACAGCAACAACAACAACTACTACTACTACAACACCAAGAACACCAACACCAACAAAAACAACAACAACAACAACAACAACAACAAAAGAACAATAACAACAACAATAACAGCAACAACAACAATAACAACAACAAAAACAACAACAACAACAACAATAGCAACAACAACAAGAACAACAACAAGAACAACAACAACGACAACAACAACGACAACAACAACAACAACAACAACGACAACACAAAAACAACAACAACAACAACAACAACAACAACAACAATAACAACAACGACAACAACAACAACACCACCACCAACAACAACAATTACTACTACTACAACACCAAGAACACCAACACCAACAACAACAACACCAAGAACACCAACACCACCACCAACAACAACACCAACAACAACAACAACAACAACAACAACAACAAAAACATCAACAACAACAACATCAACACCAGCAACAAGAACACTAACAACAGCAATAGCAAGCACAACAGCACCAACAATTACACCAACAATAACACCACCACCACCACCACCAACAACAACAACAATAACAGCAACAACCACAACATCAACTGCAACAACAAAAGTAACAACAACAACAAAACAACAACAACAACATCAACCGGAACAACAACAATAACAACAACAACAACATCAACAACAACAAAAACAAAAACAAAAGCCAACAACAGCAACAACACCACGACCATCACCACCACCAACAACAACAACTCAAACAGCAACAACAACAATAACACCAACAACACCAACATCAACAAGGCAAACAACAACAACATCAACAACAAAAATAACACCACCACCACCACCAACAACAACAACAACGACAAAAACAACTGCAACAGCAACAACAACAGCAACAACATCCACAACAAGAACTACAACAAAAATAACAACAACAACCACAACAACAACAACAGCAACATCAACATCAGCAACAGCAACAACAACAATACCAACGACACCACCAACAACAACAGCAACAACACCAACAACAACAACAACCACAAAAAACAACAACAGCAACACGACAACAGCAACACCAACCACAGCGATAACAACAACCACAACAATAGAAACAACAACAGCAGCAGTAACAACAACAACAACAACAACATCATCAAAAGCAACAACAATAACAAAAACAACAAAAATAACAAAAACAACTACAACTACTACAACAACATCCACAACAAAATAACGTCAACAGCAACAACAACAACAATAGCAGCAACAACAACAGCAACAACAACAACAAGAACAACAACAGCAACAAAAGCAACAGCAACAGCAACACCAGTAACAATAACCGCAACAGCAGCAACAACAACAACAATAACAACAACAACAACAGCTGCAACAACAAAAAGAAACAAATGGAAGCAATGTGGGAGTTAGAGCAGTTTTGCCAATTGATTTCATTTGTGTTCCTAAAGGTGAGTTGGTTCATAAAACTGCTTTGGATAAAATTGAATATATGCAAAAATTACATGCACAAATCAGAGCAAGAATTGAAAAGGTGAATAATCAGTATAAATTGCGAGCCAATAAGCACAGAAACCCACGCACATTTCAGGAAGGTGATCATTTGGTTTGGCTACATCTCAGGAAGGAAAGGTTTCCTAACCACAGGAAAAATAAATTGATCCTAGATGTGATGCGCCATTCAAAATTTTGAAGAAAGTTGGTGATAATGCTTATCAACTTGAACTACCAGGTGAATATGGGGTTCATACTACTTTTAACATTGGTGATTTATCTCCATATATACCTGATGAACAACTTCGAAGTTTCAGGTCATACTCTTTTGAAGAAGGGGAGGGTGATACAAGTGCAAGCATCCAGGATATTAATTATATTAATGAAATAAGTGATGACAACTTTGAAGGTGGTGATACCAATGGTAATATCAATAGTGGCATTGGTAAGGATGCAACCATAGGTGAAATAATTGCTTATGGAAATATCAACCATATGGGTGAATCAAGGGTAGGGATTTGCGTGTGCATGGTCACATGTCAATAATATGGCACGCAAATCAAGGCAAGAATGGTGGATTTGGGGAACAAGATGGTTTTCGCCTATGAGTTTTTTTTCCCACATGGTTTTTCTCATTTTTGGCATTGAGTCTTTTAAATTCTTGGTGAGTCTTGATCATCATAATTATGCTAAAATGCATGGAAGACAGATTCTTGAAGGTTTCTTGATTAAAAGATTGGATCTTGAAGCATTTCTTGAAGTTCTTGAAGAAATCTTGAAAACTGCGCAAATCACGAAACATTTCTTGAGGCATGTTTTTGGCAAATTTTCTTGGTTCTTGGGCAGCAAGTATTCTTGTAATTTTTAGCTTAAAATCTATGA
>PYUH01000794.1:335243-350243 GCA_016808085.1 Suaeda aralocaspica
GCGCCAAGAAAAACACCAACACCACCACCACCAAGAACAACAACAGTCACAACAGAAACAAAAAAACCAACAACTGCAACAATAGCAACAGCAACAACAACAACTACAACAATAACAGCAACAGGAAAAGCAACAATAACACCAACAACAACAACAACAACGTCAACAACAATGACAAAAACACCATCACCACCACCACCAACAATAACAACACCAATAACACCAACAACAACCACAACAACAGCAACAACAACAACAACGGCAACAACCGCAACACCAACAACCGCACCAACAACACCACCACCACCAACAACAAGAACAACAACTACAACCACAACAATAATAACAACAACAACAACAACATCATCAACAGCAACAACAACAACACAATAACAACAACAACAACAGCAACAACAACAACAACAACAACAACAACAAGAATAGGAAGAACAGCAACTGCAACTACATCAACAGCAACATCAACAACAATAACAACAAAAATGAAAACAAAAACAACAACAACCACAGCCCGAACAACAACAACAACAACAACAACAACAAGAATAGGAACAACAGTAACTGCAACTACATCAACAGCAACATCAACAATAGTAACAACAAAAATGAAAACAAAAACAACAACAACCACAGCCCCAACAACAACAGCAACGCCAAAAACAACAGTGTTGTGGGATAGTTTACCCCAATACGTGGCCTAATGACTAGGTGACACGTGGCCCAATGAGTGGGTGACACGTGGCCCAATATGGGAGTGACGCGTGGCAATACTAACTCAGTTGAAGAAGGAATGACACCTTCATCTACAGGACAAAGCCCATCACTATCAGGCCCACCAAGTTAACCTAGCAATCAATCCAATGATCACTATTGTGACACGTGTCAACATCTTAGGCATGGTGCAATTGTCGAGAAGCCTATAAATAGGTCTCTTTTTACTGCTTTAGGGGACAGATTTACGTCAGCAAAAAAGCATTCATAATTAAGAGTTCCTCTGTCTAGGATTAGAGTTTCTCTCTCTAGATTAATGTTAATTGATTGTTCAAACTGCAATTAGTAATTATATATTTGATTATATAAAAGCAACTCACTCTGTGTTGTAGCATTGTATTTGAGTCCTCACATCTCCCTTGATATTATACAAATTTCCCTAAAACAGGTGGCGCCGTCTGAGGGGATAGGATACTATACAATGGCATCACAGGGTATCCCTCCAAAAGGTATTTCAACCTCTAGGATACAACATCCTCCTAGTGATGTGAATTTTCGTGTGAACAAAAACTCACAAAGGGAAATACTAAAATTTCGAATCTATAAAGACCCAGTCACCATGATTCTTAAATTTTACGTTGATCAATTAGTCCTTTGATTAAAGGCTAAGCATCCTCAAAGCTACTAATTAAATCACAAGAGTATAAAGAATTTAATCACTAACTCTTAAATTTCAGATTTTTGTTTTCAAGTAAACAAACAACTTTTTTTATTCAACACCAACTTAATTAATTACATCTTATTGTTTAGATTATATATAGGTATAATCAACAACAAAATACTAATAAAAATAGACTAAAAAAACACGCCTAATACTAGGAAATTCGGCCCACCTACAGCACACACACAACAAGATAAGTATGCCACCTCATCATGCAACTTGCACTTGATCTTATCTTGTCTAACAAACTCTAACTAACTAATAAATCAAGAAAATATCCTAACAGCTTATCTAAATAACTAATTAACAAGATAATCATTAGATTTTAAGCTAAATATTACAAGAATACTTGTTGCCCAAGAACCAAGAAAATTCGCCAAAAACACGCCTCAAGAAATGCTTCGTTATTTGCGCAATTTTGATGATTTCTTCAAGAACTTAAAGAAATGCTTCAAGATCCAATCTTTCAATCAAGAAACCTTCAAGAATTTGTCTTCCATGCATTTTAGCATAATTATAATGATCAAGACTCACCAAGAATTAAAAGACTCAATGCCAAAAATGAGATAAACTTTGTGGGAAAAAAAACTCATAGGCAAAAACCATCTTGTTCCCCAAATCCACCATTGTTGCCTTGATTTGCGTGCCATGTTATTGACATGTGACCATGTACACGCAAATCCCTACCATTGATGCACCCATATGGTTGATATTTCCATAAGCAATTATTTCACCTACGGTTGCATCCTTACCATTGCCATTCTTGATATCACCATTGATATCACCATTGCCACTATCGATATTATCACCATTGATATCACCATCTTCGAAGTTGCCATCACTTATTTTATTAATATAATTAATATCACTGATGCTCGCACTTGTATCACCTAGAGAACACAATCCCCAAGATGAGGAGGTATTAGTAGAGGACGAACCTTCATCCAGTGATGAGGAGGATGACCAACCCCCTCGAAGGGAGGGGAAGGCCCCCCAAGGGGAGCCTCAGTCTGAGGACCATTCCCCCAAAGGAAGCTCCGATATCCATGGCGGAGTTGAAAGAGATGATGTCTAAATTTAGGTAATCGCTTGTTTCTCAGGTGAAGAGCTTGGTTCTCCAGTCCACTAAGATCCCCAAGGCTAAAACTAAGTCCAAGACCAAAAAATCGGTGGGGATAAAAACTCCAATGAGAGGAATCATTGAAAAAATTTCCACGAAGACCCCCGAGGTCGACTGGAAAAAAGCTGCCCAACGTGCTAGACAAGCGAGGATGACTCGGAAACCTCAGAGGAAGTTATCACAAACCTTCCTGGATGCTAGGGATTACCTGCATGCCAAGAGGTTGGAAAAAGAGATGGGTGCGGCCGCTTCGGAAGCAGCATCCACTGCTTTGATGTCCGACACGGACATCAATCCTCGCTGGGAAGAAGGGACTCACCATTACGAACGACACTGAATGGCCTCGCCTATCCCTAGAAGTATGGAGCTTCATCATCCAAACAAGGGGTAAGAGGAAGAGGAAGTGGAATATATCCCGGAGCATCATCAACCCCATCGGGAACCATAAGCGAAACGTGAAGTGGTACCCTCGCATACACCAACAAACAATCAGCTTCCGACCCCGACCATGGGGTGGAAGTCTCCCTTCTCAGTTCCCATCCTAACTGCTCCTAAAGTAGGAAAGGTTAAGGCTCTCAATATGGACCCCTATGATGGTACAACTGATCCGGATGACCACTTGTCCACTTACAAGCATTTGATGTATGCTCAGTCGGCTGATGATGCCACCTAGTGTAAGTATTTCCCTGCTACTCTGAAGGGGGTAGCTCATCGTTGGTTCAGCACTTTACCTGAAGATAGCGTTAACAATTTTCCTAAATTAAGCATGATCTTCTCTCATCGCTTTATGGAAAACAAGCATGAAAGAAAGACAAGTATGCACCTAGGGAAGGTGATACAAGGTCCTAACGAAAGTTTGAGATCGTATGTAAAGAGGTTCAATTTGGAAATGCTGCAAATACCTGATCTTTCTGAAGGGGTGGCCTTTGATAACTTTGTCAAGGGATTACATTCTTCACGGTTTAAGTTTGATGTGGTGAAGAAGGGCATCTGAACCCTTTCGAAGATTTTGATGGAAGCCAAATCATACATTCATGCTACTGAGATCTGCTCCTCAACCAAAGCCGAAAAAGTTGAGAAGAAAGAGAAGTCTCACCCCAAGGCATCTGAGCCTAGCCCGGCTAAAAGGAAAGATGAGAAAAGACAGGGTGTGTGGACCATTGGAAATTCCACCAAGGACACACCACCTAACCCACATAAGAGGGCTAGGCCGTACGAACTTACCTATGAGTTTACCAAGGACTCGTACCACATCCTTATGGAAATTAAGGACATGTTCGAATTTGAGGCCCCTCAACCTCTGAGAGGGCCAGCCGCTTCCAAAACAACAACAAATATTGTCATTATCCTAACGATGTGGGCCATGATACCAATGATTGCAATAACTTGAAAAGGTTGTTAGGCAAGCAGGCAGGGAAGGGTATGCTGGATCAATATGTCGTAAAGTCGAAGTATAAGTTTCAAAGAAAAGGCACAGACAAGGCCACTGATGAACCAGACACCGACTCAGATGTAGTGCATGTGATTGCTGGGGGGGTTTGCCTCTGGAGGTCCTATCGTAAAAGGGACGAAGGAATAGCTGAAAAATCTTTCCCAAGTGGGGGTTCCTAGCAAAAAAGAGAATGATGAAGACTTCCCTGATGTTATGATCTTTGAGAAAGATAGGGGTGAGGTGAGAACTCCCCATAATGACCATCTAGTGGTTGAAATGAAGGTAGCAAATTTGCGAGTCAGACGAATTCTTACAGATACTGGCAGCTCAACAGACATCATAAGTATGGTCTACTTGGAGAAGCTAAAATTCTCTGAAAATACTCTCCAGTCAATAAGACATCTAATTATTGGTTTTGGGGGAGGTATAATCCATCCTGTTGGCTCGGTTACCCTGCCATTAAGGGTGGGTACCAAAGAGCAACCAAAAAATATCTTTGTGAGATTTCTTATAGTTCATGAGCACATGGCTTATAATATCATTTTGGGGAGACCCACCTTGAATTCGATCAAAGCAGTAGTAGTTCCTCACCTTATGTTGATGAAATATGTTTGTAATGATGGGACAATCGGCACTCTACAGGGTGATCAACAGACTGCAAGAGAGTGCTACTTGACGATGTTAAAGGCATCAACCCCCAGTCAGGCTAAAGAGAACGCACCACAGGCCAAGAAACGGAAAACAGATGAGATTGAGCCTAAGTCGGTTATGATCATTCATGATATGTGCATACCGGATGAGTTGAGGCCTCAACCAGCGGGGGAGTTTGTTGAAGTTTTCTCAAAAGAAGTAAGACCTGACAGTGTTCTCAAGATGGGACAAGTACAGGCTCCCGAACAGGAATAGAAAATGGTAAATTTGTTGAAGGAATTCAACGATGTGTTTGCCTTCCATGTGAGTGAAATGCCGAGCATAGATCCTGAGGTAATGGTTCATCGTCTAGAAGTCAGGCCGGATGCTAAGCCTGTTAGACAAAAGAAGAGAAACCATGGAGAGGCAAGAAACAAGGCAGCAGTCGAGGAGGTCCAAAAGTTGTTGGACGCTGGATTCATTCGTACATGTGACTATCCTGATTGGGGTGCAAATGTGGTCTTAGTGCTAAAGCCCAATGGGACATGGCGTATGTGCGTTGACTATACCGATTTGAACAAGGCATGCCCCAAGGATAGCTTCCCTTTGCCTAAAATTGATCATTTGGTTCATTCAACGGCGGGACATGCCCTGATAAGCTTTATGGACGCAAACTCTGGGTTTCATCAAATTCCTTTATGGCCCGATGATTATGAGAAAACGGCTTTTGTGACCGAATATGGATTATACAGTTACAGGGTGATGCCCTTTGGTTTGAACAATGCACCAGCCACGTTCCAAAAGCTCGTCACAAAGGTCTTTAAAGTTCAGCTGGGAAGAAACCTTGAAGCTTATATTGATGACATTATTGTAAAAAGCAAAGGAAAGGAGGATCATGTGGATGATTTGGGAGAGACTTTTGAAAACCTTCGCAAGTATAATATGAAACTAAATCCAAAAAAGTGTGTTTTTGGAGTGGACTCTGGAAAGTTTCTTGGATTTTTGATTGATCAAAGAGGAATTGAGGTCAATCCGGACAACATACAAGCTGTCACTAATGTGACTTCCCCAAGCACTGTGAAATAAGTCCAACGATTGACTACATGTCTGGCAGCACTTGGTAGGTTTTTGTCTAATTCTTGAGACAAGTGCCACTTTTTCTTCGACACTATTAAGAAGAAAGAAAAGTTCGAATGGACGGAGGATGCTGGACAAGCGTTGATACGCCTAAAATCCCATCTACATACCTTGCCACGGCTTGTCAGTCCCTTGCCTAAGGAACCCCTTTATATGTATCTTGTCATTTCAAAGTGGTCGGTTAGTGCAGTTTTGGTGGCAAAAAGGGAGGGGCTGCAGATGCCAGTCTATTTTGTAAGTCATGTCCTCAGCAATGTGGAGCTAAGGTATTCCGAGGTTGAAAATTTTGGTCTGGCACTTTTCATGGCATCAAAGAAGTTAAGGCCATATTTTATGGCACACACCGCATTGTCGTATATACTGATCAGCCGTTAAAGCTACCATTCACCAAAATGGAATCTTGGGGAAGGATGGTCAAGTGGGCGATAACACTGTGAGGGTTTGACTTGGTATTTGAACCCCGAAAAGCTATAAAGGGGTAGGCGTTGGCGAATTTCATAGCAGAACTCACAAGGTCTCAACTCCCACCAAACCTTTCAAGGATGTAGAAAGTCCATGTTGATGGGTCCTCCACCCAAAATGGCTGTGGAGTAGAGCTGATTTGTGAATCTCAAGAAGGAGATAAGTATGAGTACGCTCTTCGTTTCAAATTCCATGCCTCCAACAACGAGGCAGAGTATGAAGCTGTTTTGGCAGGTGTTTGAATGCGCAAAGCGGCAGGTGCCAAAGAAATTAAAGTGATTTCTGATTCACAGTTAGTTGTAAGTCAAATTAATGGAGAGTATGAAGCTAGGGATGATACCATGGCTCGGTATTTGGAACTTGTAAAGGGGGAAACCAAGTTTTTAAAACATTTCTTTATCACAAAAGTACCTATATCTGAAAATCATCAGGCGGACGCCCTTCCAAAATTAGCTTCTTCAGCACTTTCCGACACCCCCAGGACGGTATTCTGGGAAGTTAAACAACAAAGAAGCATTGATGTACTGGAAGTCCAGGTGCTGGATAGGACTTCCACATGGATGAATGATATCTGGGCATACAAGCTGAATGGCACACTACCAACGGATCGGAATGAAAATAAAAGAGTGAAAAAGAACGCTGAAAGGTTTGAGATTATCAATGGGGAGTTGTTCAAGCGGGCATAGTCCAAGCCCTTGCTTAAGTGTATCACACCAGAGGCTGGACGGGAAGTTCTTGATGACATGCATAGAGGGGTATGCAGCAACCACATAGGTGGAAGGGCCCTAGCAGAAAAGGCATTAAGGCTTGGTTATTTTTGGCCAACCCTAAGCGAGGATGCGATAAGGATGGTGAGGACATGTGGCAAATGTCAAAAGCATGCCCTATCAATCCATCAACCAGCAAACGTTCTAAACCCCATCGATAGTCCAATACCTTTTGCAAAGTGGGGGATGGATATCTTAGGTCGAAGCCAAGATATTTCAAAACGGACTATTTCCATCTCCGGTGTCTAAATAGTGAAAATATGTTTTTGTGGCAGTCGACTATTTCACGAAGTGGGTCGAAGCCGATGCGGTAAAGAATATCAAAACGAGTGATGTGAAAACTTTCATCTGGAAGTTCATTCTAACTAGGTATGGTATGCCTCAGGCCTTAGTGTTAAAATTCGACCGCTCAGAAAGGGGGATTTTATATTGTGCAAAATGGAAGCCGTAGGGCGAGCCAATGGGGAAGGTAAGTTAACTCGGAATTGGGAAGGACCAAACCGTATTGTTGAAGAAATTCGGGACGAGACATACCGTCTTGAAACGCCAAATGGGGTACCAGTCTTAAGGACTTGGAATGCTGCTAATTTAAAGAAATACCATTTCTAGCATGCCTTAGATGTTGTTTTATAACTAGGCAGCCTGGAAACCTTAAAGCCAAAGATGTTTCTTGGCAGCTAGGCCTCTTTTTGTATTTGCCTTAGATGTTTTGTACTTAGGCATTTTGATGAATAAACTCGTTTACCCATGTCATATTAAGAACTTGAATGCATGGTATGGTTTACTTAGCTAAATTAAATGCATAATTGTTTCCGTTTTTGTTAATCACTTAGGTTCTAAATATATAGGATAAACAGAGAAGTTCATAGTTATCCCCTGTCCAATCAAAGCCACTCATAGAGAGGAGCTCGGACAACATAGTTTTCTCCCTACCATAACAGTCACAGAAGGACACCGATAGTCTGGAGACTTCCAAATTTTGTTATAGGAGAAGAGTTTGGCCACCCATGCCTTCTCGTCCCAAAGTTGTCTTAAATCTTGTTGGCCACGTAAGGCCAATAAGTAGCTAGCTTACTCAAGTCCTTACCCGGTGTTTAGAGACCGTGGAGGGATATACATTGCAGAGACTCAATTCGGCATATAGAAACTGAATTGATAGCAATATCAAACTTCATTGTAGAGACCCAATTCGGCATATAGAAACCGAATTGATAGCAATATCAAACTTCATTGCAGAGATCCAATTCGGTATACAGAAGCCGAATTGGTAGCAAATTCAAATTTTATTACGGAAACCCAAGTAGGTATACAGAAACTGAATTGGTAGCGAATCTAATGCATTCCCCAATAAACTTATTCAGTACTAAAAGGCCGAATTGGTACTTAACTACTGCTACTCACTTAGATCTCATTTGGTGTTTATGGAACTATCCACTCGGGATCTGAACACCGAAGAGTTCACAAGTTTACTAACTCTACACTTTGGTATAAGGGATGTGACTAACACTGATGTGTTAATACGAATCACGAATAAATCCCCATGCTTGAAAGTGCTAGAATTGAAATTGCCGAAGGTTCTAGCCATACAAACTCCATCAACACAATCTAGTTTAGGGACAAATTTGGTAGTAAACTAGATATATTGCCTAGGGCGTGGAGACCAACACATTCACCAATTTCAGGGGCAGCAATAAGCCAAGGGATGGTCTACTTGGCAAAATTCAAAATTTACAAGGACAAAGGGTTAAACTATGTGGAAGCCCGAGTGATCATCCTTACTTTAGAAATTCAAATGCTAAAATGAAAACAAATTCTAGCATGCTGAATGATGAATCGCACTTGTAAGTTTTTGCAAAACGAAATGCAAAAATGAGTAAACCCAAAAATATATGATAATACCTAAAGTAAACATCATATATATATAGTAGATACCACGGTGTTAAGAAGCACCGAACCATTAATATTCAAAAGTCTGGTGAGTGAATCACCAGACCAAATCATTGTTAAAAAATTACAAATGGTCATAAAAAGACCAGCCAATACCCAAAGTTTGATAAAAGCTAAATAAAATTAAAAAGCTTGAAGGAAGGGGGGAGGAGCTTCATTCTTCGTCTTCATCCTCATCATCATCGTCCTCCTCGGGCTCTTGGACGAAAGGCTCGGGTTGCCCGACAGCATTTGCAAAACCTTCAAGGGAACCCAATCAAGATAGGGCTGGAACCATGAGAAGGCGTTTTCAGGGAAAGCTTTTTCCCAAGCCACCTGAACCAACTTCTGTTGAGCAATTTCAGCCTCCTGGACGGCGGCTGCGATTTTCACTGGGACGAGCAGGTTGGGCTGCTCGTGCTCCTTGACAGCTTGGTTCAGTGCCTCCTTCTCTTTGAGGAGGGATGCATTCTCCTTCTCTAAGTCATCGGCCTTTTCATCCGATGCCATCCATTGTTCAGCATTGGAGAGGGCGTCATCCCTATCCTTTAAGAAAGCATCCCTCTCCAATTCCACCTCCCTACATCTCGCCTCAGCCTTAGCAAGTTCGGCCTAGAGGTTGACAATGCTGGCCGCCTGTGCATCCGTGGTAGCACGAGAGGTTAGGTCAAGTTTACAAGTGCTAAACATGGCGGTATCAATCACCGTCATTACCTCTCCCCGAGCCTCCTTAAGCTTTCGCTCAGTTCGGGCTTTCCATTCTTTGGCAGCATCTAGCCGAATGATAGCCTGCACTTAACAAATTCAGTTAGAAGAATGGGAGAAATATATACTGATAAAGGACGAAAATGAATGGGTAAACATACCTCCAGCAGAGCATACTGCATAGGGTTCATCGCCCCCTCATAGCAATTCTTCATAGAGCTTCGGTATTCAGGGGGGACGATCTTCATGATCTCCTTGATGAGCTTTGGCCTTTCAGGGCCGGGGATGCCTGGAAGAGGAGGAAGATAGTCACCCTCCTCTCCTTCGGTCTCCGCCGATTCTGCAATAGCCAAAGGCAGTGGTGTAGAGCCATAAGGACCTTGCGGTCCAACATCACTTGCTTCTGCAAGTAATACTTGTACGCGGTCAGTAAAGAACTTACCACCAACGCGGGCATGGAGTTTTTGTGCCAGTTCTTGCACAGACGAAGGGTGACTTCTTTGGCCCCTTGACTAAGGCCGACCAGAGCATCGGAGGAAGGAGCGGCAACCCCCTCTTTCCCCTTCCGAGAGGCGTCATCCGCCTCCACGGCGTCCCTCTAACGAGGTTTCTTTCTCTTTTTGGTAGAGGCCGAAATGGCCGGCCTCTTCTTGCTAACCTTCCTCGTCACCTGGGAAGGGGCACCACTCTCCTGAAAAGAACACAAGAAACAAGAGATGAGTAAAAATCCTCTAACACAAGGACTCAATTCGGTATCTCTAATCCGAGTCAATAAATATATTAATGTGTTTCACTAACACCCTACTCGGTATGCTAATAACGAATGGGAAAGATTTTGGTACTCCACACATACCTAATTCGGTACCCTAATGGAATAAGAGGACAAAACCAAAACTAAATCACTCCACAACTTACCTGTTCGGCCTATGCATGCCGAACAGGGTGATCGTGAAATCACTTCACAACTTACCTGTTCAGCCTATGCATGCTGAACTGGGTGATTGTGACATTATTCCAACAGCTTACCTGTTCGGCCTATGCATGCCGAACACGGTGATTGTGAAATCAACTCACAACTTACATGTTCGGCCTATGCATGTCGAACAGGGTGATCATGAAATCACTTCACAACTTACCTGTTTGGCCTATGCATGCCGAATAAGGTGATTGTGAAATCATTCCAACAGCTTACCTGTTCGGCCTATGCATGCCGAACAGGGTGATTATGAAATCACTTCACAAGTTACCTGTTTGGCCTATGCATGCCGAATAGGGTGATTGTGAAATAACTTTACAACTTACCTGCTCGGCCTTTGCATGCCGAACAGGGTGATTGAGAAATCACTTCACAACTTACCTGTTCGGCCTATACATGCTGAACAGGGTGATTGAGAAATCACTTCACAACTTACTTGTTCCGCCTATACACGCCGAACAGGATGATTGTGAAGTCACCTCACTAAACATCTATGCAGCATATAGAGGCCTAATAGGGTGGCTGCATAAATGTTTAAAATGCATGCTCATGGTCTACATATACCGAATGAGTAGTTAAAAAACAGGAGCTCATTTCACGCTACATGTCGAATACAAAACTACCCTTAAAACCTGGAATTGTTCAGAAGTATGAGCAAGACGAAAGTTACCTCGGTCACCTTGCGGCGGTCCTGCCATTCTTGGTTCTTTAGCTCAAAAAGCTGCTCCAAGTACTCATCACTTGTCTTTTCTCCCTTCTGCCTCGGGGTTAGTTGGCTCATTGCTTCGTCTGCAATCAACCAGGAAAAATTGATTAATTATGTAAAACTTTAACAAAAATTAGCAAGTATGAGAAGATTGACGGTATCTGGACTACCTCTAGGCATGCTCAAAGCGATGCCACATGCCAACAGAAAAGTGTTGCTCCTAAACAAAGTAAAAACTGGCACCCACACCATTGGAAAAAAGATTTCTTGTTCCTATCGCCCCTCGTTCTCACAGTCACTTGCCGGTTACTGAAAAGCTTGTGTTAAAAAATGAAGTCAAATTTTGGATGAATGGGGGGAAGGTCTGGGTTCCTACCAGCAAGATAGGGGTTCTCAATCCACTCGTTCAGAGAGTCGGCCAGACCCTCTTGGCTGATGTGAACATAGAAGAAGCAGTGTCTCCAACTTTTCCATTTGGAAGAGATGACGTACCAGTCATCTCGCTCTGCGTCCACACGCGTGATCGAATGCATGTGGAAAAAAACAGCAAAGTCCAGGGAGATCCCCCTCAACTCACATATGGCATTATAGCCAAGAATGTTCATCTAGGAGTTGGGGGTGAGTTGCCAGAGTGCAACTCGGTATCCCTCCAGGAGGGTAATGATAAAGGGATGAAGGGGAAATCTCAACCCTAGGTCAATGGCCGCCTCGTATACCGGGACGGTGTTATCGGGAAGAACGATGATGGAGCCCCAGCAGGGGGCACCCTTATCTTAAAACCAGGGCCAAAGGCACATGCCCTCCTGTAGACCTCTAACTCACTCTTGTAATGATCCCTAAAACTTTTCTCTAAGAAACAATTGTTGGGTGTATAGACTGGCTTGGATGACGATTCTCCTTCGTCTTCCTCACCATCCTCTTCACTTGAAGAAGATGAGGCTTCGGGCTCCTCCTTCTCAGGGGCCGGATTAGGGTCAATCAAGTGTTGCTGAGCAGCTGTAGAATTTAATAAAGGATGATACTCTTCTACTCATACGGCAGCAACAGCAACAGCAACAACAACAATAACAATAACAACACCAAAAACAATATCACCACCCACTACTAGATAAAAGAGCATTTGCAACCCCCTTTTGCAACGGGTGGACTTATTGCAACAGCTTTAGCAACGGTTGTTATATAACCATTGCAATAGAATTAAAAAGATAACGGTTCCATAAATACCATTGTAATAGTATAGAAATGACAACGGGTTTAACTTCTTGCAACGGTTTTGGCAATGGTTTTAGTATGGCTGTTGCAAGAAGTTGTTACTTTCTTAATTAAACTTTCTTCACCGTTGCAATAGCTCTTCATTCCCCTTTTCACCTTCGCCTTTTATTTCACCCCCTCTTGTCCTCTTTCTATATTATTACTAAACCCAACATTACGTTTAAGCCTATATCTTCATGAACTCAGTATCTTCAAAACTCACCACTTCATGCCTCTTAGTTTGATTTTTTCTTCTCAACCCCAACATCTTCTTACTCTCCTATTCAAATTCATTAGTTGCTGAAAAATTATTACAAAATTATGCAAAAATCATTGCTTTTTTAGAACAATCTGGAAGCGAAATAATGGAAATATTGTTCGATAGCGAATTGTTCAAGCAAAATTAACAAAGGTATTGTCTTTTTTCCCTATATCATCTTTATTGCCATTCGAATCTTCTAGGGTTCTATTGTTGGTGAATTTTGAGCAAATTAATGAAGTTACTTTTGTATTGATTTTTTGGCTTCAGATCCAAATTAGATGTTAGGGTTTAGTCTTGTCACTGTAATTTTTTTTTTTTTTGTATTTTCCTTTAAATAGTGTTAGGCTTTCAAACATCTGATTATGTTGGTAAGTCGTCAATCTTTTCTACGGTTTTGATTTTGAACGAGATTGTTTTTAAATGTCATTTTTGAACTAAATTAATGTTTTTATTGATTCTAATTTTGGGGAAAAATTAGGGAAACTGGGAAATAGAAGATTAGGTTTCTGCTTCTATTTGGTACTATATGAAAGGTTTGTTGTGCTAATTGTTCTTATCGTGCTAGTTCTAAGAGTTATACTGATATAACTGTTTTTGTTGGTTCTTTCATCGAGTTCTATAACCTATTTACATGACTATTTTTGAAAAGTTTGCATAACATTTTGTGTAATTGTGAAGTGGAGTTTTTATGTGATTGAATGTTGCATTTTGTTATTGAAAAAGGAAAAAATTAGGATTTTGTAAGGCTTACTGTGAATTGGTCAAGTTTTTTATGAGATTTTTTTATATAATTACTTGTATAGCCTGTAATTGGAGAGGCAGATATATTTTTATAAATATTTGGTTATTAAGTTATAATGGAAGACACTAATATAATAATTAGAACTACAGTAGCTGAGCAGCTAGTAATAGCAGTGGAATACCTTTGTTGGAAGATGGAGAACTTAGAACTCAACGTTATATGCCAAATTAGCACTTATTCTTTGAAGGAGAAGGAAAAAGATCTAGAGGTACCAGACCCAGAGCCCAAACCAACCACATAGGTTCTTTTCCTTTGCAGCTATGATGGTTGTGGAAAAACTTTCATTGATGCTGGAGCATTAAGGAAACACTCCCACATTCACAGGGAGAGGCAGTATATTTTTCATTACATCGGCTGTGGAAAGGTAGTTTATTGCATGTTTGTACACTTTATTTCATTAAAATCATTGATGTTCAGTCCCGCAAAATTCTTCCTTCTAGGACATTTTTTTATTTTTTTTTCTTCTTGAGCTATAGAATTACTTAAAGGGAGATTCTAAAATCTATGCAGCACATGAGGTGGACCAAGAGATTATTTGATTTTCGACTCCTTTTTGTCGATAATTTTGCTATTTGATTGATAAAATGCAATGGCTTGGTACTACCTTCGACCTTTGTACTATTGGCATGGATTCATCCAAGTAGCTATGATAGAGGTTCTATGCATTGTGTGACGATCTTGAGAGTTGTTTATCTAAATTACTTCCATTTAGTTTTTGACTATATATATTTGAATTTGTTTGGATTCATATTAGCGTAATCAAGTATGCTATTAGCAGGAACAACAACAAAATAACAGGAACAGCAACAACAACAACAACCATAGCAACAACAACAAAAACAATAACAACAACAACATCAACAACAACAACAACATTAACAGCACCAACACCACCACCAAAACCAACAACAACAGAAACAATAACAACAACAACAACAACAAAAACAGCAACAGCAACATTAGCAACAGCAACAACAACAACTAGAATGGCAACAACAACAACAACAAAAACAACAACAGCAACACCACCACTAACAACAAGAATAACAACAACAACAACAACAACAACAACAATAACAACAATAATACCATTAACAACAACAACTAATACTACAACAACAAAATAAAACAACAACAACAACAACAACGACAACAGCAACACCACCACCAACAACTGCAACAACAACAACAACAACAACAACTAAAACACCAATACCAACAACAACACCAAGAACACCAACAACAACAACAACAATAACAATAACAACAACAACAACAATAACAACAACAATAAAAACAACAACAGCAACAATAGCAACAACAACAACAACAACAACAACAACAACAACAACAAAAGCACAAAAAACAACAGCA
>PYUH01000794.1:375576-378076 GCA_016808085.1 Suaeda aralocaspica
AACATCAACAACAAAAACATCAACAACAACAACAGCAGCAACATCAGCAACAACAACACAAATAATTAGAACAACAACACCAACAACAGTAACAACAACAACAAAAACAACAGCACCAACAACAACAACAACAACAATAACCACAAGAGCAACAACAACAATAGCACCAACAAATACACCAACAATAACAACAACAACATCACCAACAACAACAACAACACGAACAACAACAACAAAAACAGCTACAGCAACAACAGCAACAGCTAAAAAAACAACAACAACAACAACAAAAATAACAGCAACAACAACAAAAACAAAAACGAAAACAAGAACAACAACGACAACAACAACAACAACATAAACACCCACAACAACAGCAACAACAACAAAAACAACAACAACAATAACGATAACAAAAGCAACAACGATAACAATAACAACAACAATCACAACGACAACAACCACAACAACATGAACAACAGCAACAACAACGACAACAACAACAACAACAACAAGAACAACAACAACTACTACAGCAACATCAACGGCGACAACAACAACAACAGCGCCAAAACAACACCAACACCAACAACAGCAACAACAGCAACAACAATAACAACAAAAACAACAACAATAACTCCAACTGCAACAACAACAACATCATAAGCAACAACATCAAAAAAACAAACAACAACTACAACAACAACAACCCCAACAACAGCAACAAAAACAACAACAACAGCATTAAAAGCGGCAGCAACAGCCACACCAGCAATAGCAAAAACATGAGCAACAACAACAATAACAACAGCAACATCAACATCAACACCAAAACCAACACCAACAAAATCAACAACATCAACAACAACAGCAACAAACATAAAAGCAACAGCATTAAAAACAACAAAAACAACAACAATAAAACCAACAACAGCAACGACAACAACAACAACAACAACACCACCACCAACAACAACAACAACTCCAACAGCAACAACAACAACAATTGCAACAACAACAACAACATCAACAAAACAAATAACAACTATAACACCAACAATAACAACAGCAACAACAACAGCATCAACAACAACAACAACAACAACAACAAAACCAACAACAACAGCTACATCAACAGCAACAACTACAACAATAATAACAACAACACCAACAACATCAACCGCAATAAGAGCAACAACAACAACTACTACAACACCAATAACAACATCAACCGTAACAACAGCAACATCAGTAACAACAACAACACCAATAACAACACCAACAATAGCAATAGCAACAGCAACCACAACAACAACAACAACAACAACAATAGCATCAAAAACAACACCAAGACCAACAACAGCAATAGCAACAGCAACCACAACAACAGGTACAACAACAACAACAACAATACCACTAAAACCAACACCAAGGCCAACAACAGCAATAGAAACAGCAACCACAACAACAGTAACAGTAACAACTACAACAATAATACCACCAACAAAAACACCAAGACCTACAACAACAAGAACACCAACAGCAACAGCAGCAACAACAATGATGTGAATTTTGTTATAAACAAACGCTACTCACACAAGATAAACTTAGACTTCAAATTTGATAAAGCAACGCACCACAAATTCGAACTTCTAAGGCGAATAATTAATAGAATTTGATTAAAGCAAAGCACCCTCAAATCCTAAGAACTATCCTCACGTGAGATAAAGCTCAAAAGCACCACTCACTCGTCGAATTCCTCACAAGAAATCCTCACAAAATTTTGTTTACTTCGTGAAACAATAAACCGGAAAACAACTTGTGTTTAATCAACCTAATCTGCCTTTTTTTTGATGTATTTTACATCCTATTTATAGCTAAACATATCACACAATATTCGAGTATCCTAAACAAATCCTAACTACCCTAGATTTATGGTATAACAAACTAAGATTAGGATAACAAGATAATCTCCTCAAAACCGGATACAATCTTTGCGCCATATATTTGTAATCTGATTTCTAGCCTAAATCTTAGATATTTTGAGAAACAAATCTAAGGACAATATTTCCGAATAACTAACTCAAGTTGACTAAGTCAAACAACACGAAAAACACCGTTGACAACGTTGCCCAAATCTTCTAAAATCTTCCAAAAATCCCGTAATATCACCCGCTATATTTTCCCTTGATTTTTGATGGACTTCCATTTTCAAAACTTTAAGAAACCCTTTGAGCTTCAATCTTTACTTCAAGAAACCTTCAATTCTGTGTTTCCCATGCTTGATTCCATCAACCATGACTCATAAACTAAATAAGAAAATCACAAAACACTATATGGTAAAACCCTATCAAATGAAGTGGGAAGAAAACCCATATAGCTCAACACTCCTAAATTACTAACTATGCTTGCTTGATATTTACGTGAGGAAGCTTGTGCATGTTACCATGCACACGTAAAAATTCACCCTAGCCAACCCTAGGAGCCTTGTGTCTCCATA
>PYUH01000794.1:390576-408076 GCA_016808085.1 Suaeda aralocaspica
AACAGCAAAAACAACAACAACAAAAACGATAACATCAGCAACAACGATAACAACAACAACAACGACAACAACAACCACAACCACAACAACAAGAACAACAGCAACAACAAAAACATCAACAGCAACAACAGCAACAGCAACAAAACCAACAGCTACAATAACAACAATAACAGCAACAACAATAACAACAAAAAGGAAAACAAGAACAACAACGATAACAACAACAACAACAACATAAACACCCACAAAACCAGCAACAACAATAAAAACAACAGCAACATTAACAGCAAAAACAACAACAACAAAAACGATAACAACAGCAACAACGATAACAACAACAACGACAACGACAACGACAACCACAACCACAACCACAAGAACAACAGCAACAACAACGACAGCAACAACAACAACCACAACACCAACAACAACAACAACACCATCACTAACAACAACAGCAACAACAACAATAACAACACCAACAACAACACCATCAAAAACACCATCACCACCACCAACAACAACAATAACAATAACAACACCAACAACAACACCAACAACAACAACAAAAACAGCAACAGCACAAATAGCAACGACAACAGCATCAACAAGAAGAACGAACAACAACAACAATAACAACAACAACAACAACAACAATAACAAAAACAACAACAACACCAACAGCAACAATAAAAACAAAAACAACAACAGCAACAACAAAAACAACAACAACAACACCAACAACAAATACAAAACCAACAACATCAACAACAACAAAAACAACAGCAACAACAATGGTACCAGTTACAACAACAACAACAATAACCCACAGCAACACCAACACCAACAACTACAGCAACAACAACAACAACACCAACAACAATAGCACGAACAGCAACAACAAAAACATCAACAGCAACAACAGCAACAATAACAACAATAACAGCAACAACAATAACAACAAAAACGAAAACAAGAACAACAACGACAACAGCAACAACAACAACAACATAAACACCCACAAAACCAGCAACAACAACAAAAACAACAGCAACATTAACAGCAGAAACAACAACAACAAAAACGATAAAAATAGCAACAACGATAACAAAAACAACGACAACCACAACCACAACAACAAGAACAACAGCAACAACAACGACAACAACAACAAAAATAGCAACAGCACAAACAGCAACGACAAAAGCATCAACAACAAGAACGAACAACAACAACAACAACAACAACAACAACAACAACAACAAAAACAACAACAACACCAACAGCAACAACACAAACAAAAGCAGCAACAGCAACAACAACAACACTAACAACAAATACAAATACAAAACCAACAACATCAACAACAACAACAACAACAAAAAGAACAGCAACAACAATGGTACCAGCATCAACAACAACAACACCAACAACAACAACACGAACAGCAACAACAAAAACATCAACAGCAACAACAGCAACAGCAACAAAAACAGCAGCTGCAATAACAACAATAACAGCAACAACAATACCAACAAAAACGAAAACAAGAACAACAACGACAACAGCAACAACAACAACATAAACACCCACAAAACCAGCAACAACAACAAACACAACAGCAACATTAACACACAGCAACACCAACACCAACAACAACAACAACAACAACAACAACACCGACAACAACAACACGAACAGCAACAACGCGTACAGCAACAACAAAAACATCAACAGCAACAACAGCAACAGCAACAAAAACAACAGTAACAATAACAGCAACATCAATAACAACAAAAACGAAAACAAGAATATCAACGACAACGGCAACAACAACAACAACATAAACACCCACAAAACCAACCGCAACAACAAACACAATTGCAACATTAACAGCAAAAACAATAACAACAAAAACGGTAACAACAGCAACAACGGTTACAACAACAACAACAATAACAACAACAACAACCACAACCACAACAACAAGAACAACAGCAACAACAACAGCACCAACAACAACAACGGCACCACCAACTACCACACCAAAAACATCCACAACAACAATAGCAACAACAACAACAACATTAACAACAATAACAGGAACAAGAACAGTGAAAACAACAAAAGCAACCGCAACAAAAGAAACAACAACAACAACAACAACAACAACCCCAACGACAACAACAGCAACAACAATACCAACAACAACAACAGGAACACCAGCAACAGCAACAACTTCAGCAACAGCAACAGCAACAACTACAACATCAACAACAACAACAACAGCAACAAAAACAACAACAACAATAATAGTACCAGCCACAACAACAACAACAACAATACCAGCAACAACAACAATAACAACAACAACAACAAAAACAACAACAACACACAGCAACACCAACAACAACAACATTCACATGAACACCAACACCAACATCAATAACAACAGCAACATCAACAACAACAACAACATCACCGACAACAACAACAACTACTACAGTAACAACAACACCAAGAACACCAACACCAACAACACAAAAACCAACTACGACAACAACAACAACAACAACAACAACAACAATAACAACACCAACAACAACACCAACAGCAACAACAAAAACAGCAACAGCAAAAACAGCAACAACAAGGACATCAACAACAAGAACGAACAACAACAACAACAGCAACAACAACAACAAAAAAAACAAAAACAAAAACAATAACAACAACAACAACAACAGCAACAACAAAAACAGCAACAGCAACAACAAAAACAGCAACAGCAACAACAAAAACAAAACCAACAACAGCAACACCAACAACAAAAACATAAGCAACAACATCAACAACACCACCACCACCACCACCAACAACAACAACAACAACAACAACAACAACAGCACCAAGAACAACACCAACACCACCAACAACAATAACAACAACCGTAACAACAACAATAGCAACAGCAAAAACAGCAACAACAACAACAACAACAACACTTCCACCATCAATAACAACAAGAATTTAAAAAGCTAGAGCAACAATAATAACAACAATAGCAACACCAACAACCACCACAACAACAGCAACAAAAATAACAACAACAGTAACAACAGAAACAACAACAAAAACAACAGCAACAACAATGGTACCAGTTACAACAACAACAACAATAACACACAGCAACACCAACACCAACAACTACAGCAACAACAACAACAACAACAACACCAAAAACAATAGCACGAACAGCAACAACAAAAACATCAACAGCAACAACAGCAACAAAAACAACAGCAACAATAACAACAATAACAGCAACAAAAATAACAAAAAAACGAAAACAAGAATAACAACGACAACGGCAACAACAACAACATAAACACCCACAAAACCAGCCACAACAACAAACACAATTGCAACATTAACAGCAAAAACAATAACAACAAAAACGGTAACAACAGCAACAACGGTTACAACAACAACAACAACCACAACCACAACAACAAGAACAACAGCAACAACAACAGCACCAACAACAACAACCCCACCACCAACTACCACACCAAAAACATCCACAACAACAATAGCAACAACAACAACAACATTAACAACAATAACAGGAACAAGAACAGTGAAAACAACAAAAGCAACCGCAACAAAAGCAACAACAACAACCCCAACGATAGCAACAGCAACAACAATACCAACAACAACAACAGGAACACCAGCAACAGCAACAACTTCAGCAACAGCAACAGCAACAACTACAACATCAACAACAACAACAACAGCAACAAAAACAACAACAACAATAATAGTACCAGCCACAACAACAACAACAACAATACCAGCAACAACAACAATAACAACAACAACAACAAAAACAACAACAACACACAGCAACACCAACAACAACAACATTCACATGAACACCAACACCAACATCAATAACAACAACAACATCAACAACAACAACAACATCACCGACAACAACAACAACAACTACTACAGTAACAACAACACCAAGAACACCAACACCAACAACACAAAAACCAACTACGATAACAACAACAACAACAACAATAACAACACCAACAACAACACCAACAGCAACAACAAAAACAGCAACAGCAAAAACAGCAACAACAAGGACATCAACAACAAGAACGAACAACAACAACAACAGCAACAACAACAACAACAAAAACAAAAACAAAAACAATAACAACAACAACAACACCAACAGCAACAACAAAAACAGCAACAGCAACAACAAAAACAACAACTACAACACCAACAACAAATACATAAGCAACAACATCACCACCACCACCACCAACAACAACAACAACAACAATAGCACCAAGAACAACACCAACACCACCAACAACAATTATAGCAACAGCAAAAACAGCAACAACAACAACAACAACAACACTTCTACCATCAACAACAACAAGAATTTAAAAAGCTAGAGCAACAATAACAACAACAATTGCAACACCAACAACAACACCAACAACCACCACAACAACAGCAACAAAAATAACAACAACAGTAACAACAGAAACAACAACAAAAATAATAACAACAACACCAATAGTAATAGCAACACCAGCAACAACGGCAACAACAGCAACAACAACAACAACATCAGCAATCGCAACAACAACAACAACAGCAACAACAACAACATTAACAACAATAACAGGAACAAGAACAGTGAAAACAACAAAAACAATCGCTACAAAAGCAACAACAAGAACAACCCCAACGACAGCAACAGCAACAACAACAACAACAACAACAACAACAACAACAACAACAGGAACACCAGCAACAGCAACAACATCAGCAACAGCAGCAGCAACAACAATACCAACAAAAACAACAACCTCAACAACATAAACAACAACAACAAATACAAAAGCAACAGCATCATCAACAACAACAACAACATTAACAACAACAACAATAACAACAACAGCAGCAACAAAAACAACAACAGCAGCAACAAAAACAACAACAATAATAGTACCAGGAACAACAACAACAACAGTACCAGCAACAACAACAATAACAACAAAAAAAACAAAAACAGCAACACACAGCAACACCAACAAAAACAACAACAACACACAGCAGCACCAAGAACAACAACAACAACAAAAACAACAACACACAGCAACACCAACAAAAACAACAACAACACACAGCAGCACCCACAACAACAACAACAACAACATTCACATCAACACTAACACCAACATGAATAACAACAACAACATCACCGACAACAACAACAACTATAATAACAACAACAACAACAACGACACCAAGAACACCAACACCAACAACACAAAAACCAACAACGATAACAACAACAACAACAACAACAACAACACTAACAACAACACCATCACCAACAACAACAGCAACAACAACAATAACAATAACAACACCAACAGCAACCGTACCAACAACTACAACACCACCACCACCAGCCACACCAACAACAACCACAACACCAACAGCAACTACAACAACAACAACCCCAACAGCTACAACAGCAACACCAGCAACAGCAGCAACAACAACAACATCAGTAATAGCAATAGCAAGACCCACCCTACAAAAACTACAACATAAACAATAACAACAGATACAAAAGCAACAGCATCATCATCAACAACAACAACAATAACAACAACAATAGCAATAAAAACAACAACAACAACAGTACCAGCAACAACAACAACAACAACAACACACAGCAACACCAACAAATAGCACTACAGCAACAATAACAACAACAGCAACAACAACAATAGCACCAACAAATACACCAACAATAACAACAACAAAAACAACAACAACAAAACAACAACAACAACAACAATAAGAACAACCACAACAACAACAACACCAACAACAACAACACGAACAGCAACAACAAAAACAACAGCAGCAACAAAAACAGCAACAACAACCACAACAGCAACAATATTGGTACCAGCAACAACAACAACAACAATAACACACAGCAACACCAACAACAACAACAAAAACAACAACAACACACAACAACACCAACAAATAGCACCACAGCAACAATAACAACAACAGCAACAACAACAATAGCTCCAACAAATAAACCAACAATAACAACAACAAAAACAACAACAACAACAACAATAAGAACAACCACAACAACAACAACACCAACAACAACAACACGAACAGGAACAACAAAAACAACAGCAGCAACAAAAACAGCAACAACAGCACAACACCACAACCAGCAACACATTGGTACCAGCAAACAAAACAACAACAATAACCACAGCACAACACACAACAACAACACAACAATAATAGCACCAGAACAACACCAACACCACCACGAACAACACAACAACTGTAACAACAAAATAGCAACAACAAAACAAAACAACACAAAACAACACTTCCACCATCACAACACAGATAAAAAAGCAAGTCCAACACTAACACACCATAGCACACCAAAACAACCAAACAACAACACAAAAGACAACAATAGTAACAACAAACAACAACAAAAATCAATAACACAACACGAACAGTAATATAGCACAGCATAGCAACACCAGCAACAGCGACAACAACAACCAACAACAACAACGATAAGCATCGCACATAACAACAGCACACCACAACAGCAACACTAACAAAAACACAACAGAAGAACACAACAACAACAAACACAATACAACAACAACAACAACACAATCAAAACAACAGCAATAAAGAAAACAACAACAACACAACATACCACAACTACAACACCCCACCAAAAACCACACCAACAACAACCAACAACACAACATCACAACAAAAACAACAAATGGCACAGCAACACCCGCACAACTCAGCATAGAAATTAGCACACCTAAACTAAAAAACAACAACAACAAATACCAAAGCAACGCATCATCACAACAACAACATAACGCAACTACAGAACAACAATGTACCATCAAACAACACTACAACACAACAATAACTCTACCTAGCAGACAACGCACATCCCAACAAACAAGCACAACAACAACACAACACTAACTACAAAGCAACACAATAACAACCACGCAGCCGCAACACAACAACAATGACAACAGCAACAACAACAAGTAGCCAGCAACAACCACACGCAACACATAAGAGGCAACCAATCAACAACACCATCAACGACACAAAAAAAAACAAAACATCACCAACAGCAACATCAACAAAACAGCAACACAACACAACCATACGGCAACAAACACAAAAACGAAACAAAAAACAGGACAACAGCAATAACAACAACAAAAAACAAAAGCAACAACAACAGAACGAAAACAGAACAAGGACAACACCCACAACACACACCACAACAAAGCAACAGCAAGAACAACAGCAACAACAAACAGACACAAACGAAAAAAACAACAAACAACACGACAACCACACCAACAACAACACCACAACAACAGTACAACACAACAACACCAACAACAACAACAATAATCTACGAACACAACATCAACGCAACCACAATCAAACCAACTACAACACAGCAAACAAAAACAGCAACAACATAAACAACAGTTCCAACAACTACATAACCACCACCAACCACCACACCAACAACAACCACAACAACACTGCACTTCCCACACAACCCAACAACGTCAAACAACAACACCAGCGACAGCAACCAACATCAGCATATCAATAGCACACCGACACTAAAAAAAACAACAACATAACACACAACAATACAAAAGCAACAATCATCAAAACAACACAATAAAAGCAACTACAGTAACACAATAGTACCAACAACAACAACAACAACAACACAACAGCAAATAACAACCACAGCATCAGCACAACAACATTACAACAACAAGCAACAACAAGCCAGCAGCATAACAAACATAAGAGCACCACAACAACACCATCAGCACCACCACCTCCAAAAACAACACAACAACACCAGCAACAACAACACAACAACAACAACAAAAGCAGCAACATTGCAACATAGCACATCAACTACAACAACAACAACAAAAAAACCAACAAACAAACTGCATCTCTAAGAGCAACAACAACAAGAACACACCAACACCACCACCGACCACAACAACAACAACGACAACACAAAAACACACAGCACACAACAACAAAACAACAACACAACAACAAAACATCACAACAAAACAATAACACACACAACCCAACAAACAACAACACAACAACCATAAGAGCACCAAGAACACACCAACACACACGACAAGCACAACAACTTACAACAAAATATCACATCAAAACAGAACAACAACACACACTTCACCATCACAACAACAAGAATTAAAAAGCAGTCCACAATAACAACACCATGCAACACCACAACAACAAGAACAACACACAAAAATACACAATTTACAACACAACAACAAAAATAATAACACAGCACGAACAGTAATAATAGCACATCATAGCACACCAGCACAGCGACAACAAACACATACAACAACATAAGCAATCGCAACATAACAAACAGCAACACGCACAGCACAATAACACAAAACAGACAGCAATACAACAACAACAACAAAAAAATACAACAACAACAACAACAACACAGCAAAAACAACAGCATAAAGAACAGCAACAACAACAAACAATACCAACAACTACAACACCCCCACCACCAAAACCACACCAACCACAACCACAACAACAACAGCACACAAAAACAACAACGCAAACACATCAGGCAACAACATCATCAATAGAATAGCAACAACCGACACTAAAAAAACACAACAACAAATACAAAAGCAACAACATCACAACAACAACAACAATAACAACAAGACGTAACAACATATACCAAGCAATACAACAACTACAACGCAACAAAACAGCTACATCAGTCAACTAAACGCACCATCCACACAGCAACAACACAACAATTCAACACCACTACCACACATAACAACAACCACAGCAGCCCAACACATCAATACAACAACAACAGCACGTAGCAACAGCACAACAACAACAACAACAATAAGAGCACCAACAACAACACCATCAACGACGCAAAAAAAACAACAAACTCAACAACAGCACACACAAAACAAGAAAAAAACATCAACACAACAACACATAACGGCAACAACAACAAAAACGAAACAAGAAAACAGGACACATCATAACAACAACAACAACAATCAAGCAACAACAAAACGAAAACAAAAAAACATGACAACACCCGCATCAACAGCAACAACAACAAGCACATCAGAACAACACAGCAAAAACAACAACAACAAACTAAAACGAAAACAACAACAACAACGACACAACACCAACAACAACAACAAACAACAACAGTACCAACAACACACCAACAAACAACACCATAATTCTGCACGAACAACAACAAACCCGCAACAACATACCACAACTACAACAACAAGCAACAAAAAAACAGCAACAACAAACCAAAGTGCCAACAACTACAACACCACCACCAACAACCACACCACAAGAACCACAACCACAACTGCAACTTCAACACACAACCCAACAACGGCAACAACAACACCAGCACAGCACACATCAGCAATAAGCAATAGAACACAACCGACACTAAAAAAACAACAACATACACACAACAACAAATACAAAAGCAACAGCATCAGCAACACCAACACAATAACAACAACTACAGTAACAACAATAAGTACCCACAACACAACAACACAACAACCGCAACAGCAATAACAACCACAGCAGCAGCATCAACAACAATTACGAACAACACAACAACAGCAGCGCAACAATAAAGCCCCAACAGCACACCATCGCACCACCACCTGCCACAACACAAAACAACCAACACAACAACAACAAATCAACACATCAACAAAAAGCAAGCAACCAGCAACACAGCAACAGCCAACGACAACAACAACAACAAAACCAACAACAATGCAGCTCTAATGCAACAACAACAAGAACAACCAACACCACCACCACCAGCAACAACAACAACAACAACACCAAAAACAACACATCAACAGCAACCACACAACAACAACAGCAACACCAAAAACATCACAACACACATACAAATAATCAAACAACAACACCAACACCATCAATAACAACACATCACAGCAACATAACGACAACAGCAACAATACAACAATACAACACAACAATACCAACAACAAATACCCAACACAACAACAACAAAAACACAACAACAACACAACAACAACAACAACTATAGGAACATCACCACCCACAACACACAACAACGAACAGCAAAAACAAAAACATCAACAAGCAAACAACAACCACAGCAAAAAAACAGAACAACACCCACAACAAACAGCACAACATTGTACCCACCACCAACAACAACAACAACAATAACACACAGCAACACCAACAACCACAACAACACAACAATAAGAGCACCAAGAACACAACACCACCCCTAACAACAACAACCTGTACAACAAAATAGCACGCAAACACAACAACACTTCCACCATCACACCAAAACCAATTAAAAAAGCAAGTGCAACAATAACAACAACCATAGAACACCACAATACAACCAGAACAACACAACAAAAAGACAACAATAGTAACAACAAACAACAACAACAAAATAATAACAACAACATGAACAGTAATAATAGCAACAGCATGGCAACACCACAACAGCGACAACAACAACACAACAACAACATTAGCATCGCAACATAACAAAACACAACAACAACTGTAACAACAGCAGTGCAACAGCAACATAACACAGCAACCCCACAGCAACACCACACCGACAAAACTACAAACTCAAGACACACAACAACAACAACAACAATACATAGTTACAGACCAACAACAACACAACAACTCCAACAGCTCCAAACACACAACAAGACACCAACAACCAAACGAAACACAGAACAACAACAACACACAACAACAAAAACAAAAGCGCACAGACACCACCACACACACACGAACACAACAACAAAACATCACAACACAAACGCAAACAAAACAACACCCAACAACCAAAACACGAACAGCAAACAACAAAACATCAACACACAACAAAAAAATCGCAACAACAAGAAACAACGACAACACAACAACAAATCACAGCAAAAAAACAACAACATAACAAACTAAACACACAACAACACTACAACAACAACAACAATGCAACAAACAACACAGCACAACAACCACCACACCAACAACCACCACCGCAACATAGCAGCGACAACAACAGCTTCCACCATCACCACAACAAGAATTACAAAGCAGTGCAACATAACAACCACAGCAACACCACAGCAACACGACACAACCACACACTACAGCAAACAACACAACAACAACAACAATAACGGCAACAATAACAAAACGAAAACAATAAACAACGACAACTGCAATAACATAACACAAACATAAACAACCCACAACATTAGCAACAACACATCAAAAACAACACAAAAATGGAAACGACAACACCAACAACAACAACAACAACAACAACACAACAATAATACTAGAACAACAACATCAACCACAATGCAACACAACAAAACCAAACGCAACAAAAAAACTAGCACAACATACAACACCACAACTAAGCAGCCACACCAACACAACCACAACACCAACATCAACTACAACAACAACAACCAACAGCACACGAGCACAGCAACACAACAAACAACATCCGGTAATACAATAGCAACACGCGACACGTAAAAAAACAAACAGCATAAAAAACAACAACAATCAAAAGCACAGCATCGTCACCACAACAACAATAACAACAACTACAGTACAACAATAGTACCCAGCAACAACATCACCATGCAACATCACACGACAAAAGCAACATCCACAACATCAAACAACACACAACACCAACAAAGCACAACCATAACACCACAGCTGCGCAATAACAACAATGACAACAACACCAACAACCATCATCAACAACAACATCAGAGCACCAAAAACAACACCATCAACCGACACTAAAAAAAACACAAACATCAACACAGCTACAGCAACAAAAAACAGCAACAACAACAATAACGTAACACAACCAAACAAAAAGAAAACAACACAACAACAGAACAACAACAACAACATAACCCCCACCAACAGCAACAACAACAAAAATCAACAGCAACAAAAGCAAAACAAACAACAAAAGTCTAAAACGAAAACAACACAACAACGACAAGAACACCAAAACAATAACAAAAACACCACCAACCCAACAATAAGTAACTAAGAACAACAACTCAACAACAAAACATACAACCAACAACAAGCAACAACAACAGCAAAAACAACACAATAAAAGAACAACAACAACACAACACAGTACCAACAACTGCAACACCACCACACAACCACACCAACAACAACCACACACAACACAACAACAAAACAACAACCCAACAACCCCCACACGGCAAAACGACAACAACAGCAACAACATCACAATAAAAAATAGCATCTATCCAACAATACACCGACACTAAAAAAAAAAAACAAACAACAACAATAACAAAAGCACACAATCATCAACAAAACACAATAACAACAACTACAGTAAAAACAATTAGTACCAGCAATAACAACACTACAACACACAATAACGCTCAACAAAGCAGCAACGACAACAGCACTCCACAACAGCAACAAAAACAACACACACCAACTACAACAACAGCATAACACCACAGCAAGCCGCAACAACAACAATACAACAACAACACACAGTAACAAAAAAAGGGAGCAACAACAACAGCAATCACAACAATAGACACCCACAACAACACATCACGTACATACAATAAAAACAACAAAAAACAGCACAACAGCAACAGCAAACAAAAACAACAGCAACAACACAACACCATACGGCAACACACAAAAACGAAAAAGAAACACATGACAACAACAATAACACAACAACAACAAAAAGCAACAACACAGAACGAAAACAAGAAAAACAGTTACAACCACCCACACAACACACAACAACAAGCAACAGTAGAACACATCAAAAACAACAACACAAAAACGAAAACGAAACAACAACAACCAAACGAAACAACACAAAACAACAAACAACACACAACAACACATGTAACAACAACACACCAACCACAACAACAATAGAGTCGTAATAACAACAACATCAGACCGCACAACAATACCAACAACACAACAACAGCAACAAAAAACAGCAACACAACAATAACAACAGTTCCAACAACTCAACACCACCAACAACAACCACACGAACAACAACCACAACACACAACTGGCAAACTTCACAACAACTGCCCCAACGACGGCAACAGCAACACCAGCAACAGCAACAACAATCAGCATACATAGCAACACCGACACTAAAAGAAAAACAACAACATAAACAACACAACAATACAAAAGCACCAGCATCATCAACAACAAAACATACCAACTACAGTCACAACAGAGTACCAACAACACAACAAACAACAACAGCAACATCAACATCATAAACAAAACCACAGCGCGCGCAACAACAATTACAACAACAACACAACAGCAGCAGCACAGCAACGCACAACAACAATACGAGCACCAACACAACACCATCAGCACACCACCCCAACCACAACAACAACACAACAGCAACAACAACATCAACAACAACAACAAAAAGCAGCAACAGCAACATAAACAGCAATACGACCACACAACCACAACAAACAACAACAACTGCATCTCTAATAGCAAACAACAGAACACCAACACCGACCACCACCACGATAACACAACACACATCACAACAACAACAACAACACAACAGCACACAAAACATCAACGACAACACAATACAACTAATCAGAACAACAACACCAACATCATCATACAACGAGCATCCACAGCAACATAACAAACAGCAAAATACCACCAGAGTGCAACCTACAACATACCACCCAACAATACACAAACATAACAACAACAAAAACCAACACAACAAAACCCAAAACAACACTAGAAAACACCCACACAATAACAACACCAATCAACAACAACAACACGAACGCAAAACAAACATCAACAAAAGCAACAACAAACAGCAAGCACAAAAACGCACCAACACAACACACAACACAACACAACACAACAACATTGGTACCCACAACAAAAGCACAACATTACAGCACAGCAAACACCAAACAACAACACACAACACAACAACAACACACAACAACAATAAGCACCAAACCAAAACACAACACCACACTGAACAACAAAAATAGCAACAGCAAAAACAGCAACACACAACAACACTTCCCACCATCCACACAACAACAATTAAAAAAAGCAGTGCAACAATAACAACAACATAGCAACCCCACACACCAGAAACACAACAAAAATAACAACATGGTAACAACAACAACAACAAAATAATAAGCAACACCATGAACGTAATAATATCAACAGCAATGGCAACACCAGCAACGCGACAACAACAACAACAACAACTTTTAGCACATCGCAACAATAAACACAAGCAACAACAACAACTGTAACACATCAGGCAACCGCACAATAACAACAGTCAACCCCAACAAGCACACCAACAACGGCAACAACTACACATCAATAACAACAACAACAGCACACACAATACATAGTAACAATACCAACAACACAACAAAACTCCAACACTCCCACAACACATCAATACCACCACCACCAACAAAACCAGAACAACACAACAACAACAACACACAACAGCAACAAAACAAAAGCAGGCAACCAGAGAACACACCAACACAACAAATAACAGCTACACAAAACCATCACAACAGTCAACAAAAAATAGCAACACACAACGACAACACAACAACAAAAGCAACAAGCAAAAACCTACAACACATAAACGAAAACGAAAACAACAACAAAACTACAACAACAACAACAACAATGACAAACAACAACACAACCACGACCCGCAACATTAACAACGGCACACACACACACCAACAACCTCAACAGTAACAGCAACAACAACACTCCACCATCAACACAACAGAATTAAAAAAAAGGCATTGCACTATACAACCACAGTCAACACAACAGCAACAACACCGACCACAACACAACTACAGCAACAACAACAACAACGACACAATAGACGAACGGCAACAATACAAAACGAAAACAAGAAAAACACGACAACGCAATAACAATAACAACACATAAACACCCACAACAATAGCAACAACAACATCAAAAACAACATAACAACAAAATAAACGAAAACAACACAACAACAACAACAATAATAACAGAAGAACAACAACATCACCACAATACAAACAACACAACAACAAACCAACAAAAAAAAGAGCAAGACAACACTACAACACCACCACTAGCACCACACCAACAACAACACAACACCAGCATCAAACTACAACAACAACACCCCAACAGCACACTAGCAACAGCAACAACACAACAACATCATAATAGCAATAGCAACACCGACACGAAAAAAACAACAACCTAAAAACACACAATACAAAGCAACAGCTCATCACACAACAACACAATAACAAACCAACTACAGTAAACACATAGTAACCCATGCAACAAACATCAACAACAACAGCAACATCAACATCGACAAAATCAACATCCACAACAGCAACAACAAAACAACAACATCAAACAACAATAACAACAGCAGCAGTCAGCAACATAAACAACAACAATAACAACAATTGTCACAACCCCAAAAAAACCCCCCCAACCAAAAGCAACAACCACAAGCATCAACAACAACAAAAACAACAACAACATCAAAACACAAAACACAAACAAAAAACAACACCACCAACCACTACCACTACCACCACCAACAACAGCAACAGCAACAACAATAACAACAACACAAGTCACAACAAAAACAACACAATAACAACTTGTCAACCAGTTGACAAAGAAAAAAAAAAAAAACTGTTGTTGCCCCACCCCCCCCCCCCACCCCCCCCCGCCCCCCCCCGCTCCCACCCCCCCCCCCCCCCACACCCCCCCCACCCCCCCCCAACCCCCCCACCCCCCCCCCCCCCCCCCCCACCCCCCCCCCCCCCCCCCCACACCCCCCCCCCCCCCCACCCCCCCCCCACCGCCCCCCACACCCCCCACCACCCCCCCCACCACCCCCCCAACCCCCCCCCCCCTCCCCCCCCCCCCCCCCCACCCACCCCCCCACCCCCCCCCCCCCCCCCCCCCCCCCACCCCACCCCCCCCCCAACCCCCCCCCCCCCCCCACCCCCCCCCCCCCTCCCCCCCCCCCCACCCCCCCACCCCCCACCCCACACCCCCAACAACAACACACAACACAACACAACAACAACAACCAACAACAACAACACAACAACAAACAACAACAACAACACACACCAACAACAACACAACAACAACAACAACAACAACCACAAAAAACCACAACACAACAACAACCGAACACCAACACACATACTACAACAACAACAACAACAACAATACACAACACAACAACAACAACTCAACACAACAACATCACAATCAACAACAACAACACCAATACCTCAATAATAAAACACAATAAACAACAACACCATCACCACCCCACACCTCACCACACCACCACCAAACAACAACAGCATCAACAACAACAACCAACAACAACAACAAACACCAACACCACCACCACCACTACCACCCACCAACAACCACACAGCAACACAACAACAATCACCAATAACACAAACAAACAAGTCAGCACCAAAACACCATAATAAAAACATTGCAAACGCAACAACAACACAACAGTAACAACAACACAACACACAACACAACAGCATCAACAGCCAGCAACAGCACCAACACAACAACAACAACAACAACAAACAACAACAACACAATCAACACCACCATCTACCACCAACAACAACACAACAAAATCAACAAACAGCAACAGACAATAACAACAACATTCACCAGTCAACAAAACAACAAAAATAACAACAATTGGCAACAACAACAACCACAGCACAACAACACAACAACAACAACAACACACCAACAAAAACAACACACACAACACAACACCAACAACACCGAATACCCCCACCACAACACACAGCAACAACATAACAACGAACATCAATTCAACACAAAACAACAACAATAACCACTTGCGAACAGCAACAAAACATCAACAACAACACAACAACAACAACCCAACAACAACAACAACAACACAACAACACAACACAACAACAACAACAACAACAACAACAACACAACAACAACAACACACAACAACAACAACAACAACAAC
>PYUH01000794.1:410576-420009 GCA_016808085.1 Suaeda aralocaspica
CAACAACACAGAACACTAAAAAAAAAAACTACTACAACACTAACAACAACATTCAAGTCAGCACAAAACAACACACAACAACAACCACAACAACAACCACAACACATGAACAACAAAACACTAAAACAACTACAACAACAACAACAACCACAACAACGAACAACAACCACAACACAACAAACACACACCAAAACAACACAACAACAACAACACCACCACCCACCAACACCAAAAACAAGCAACAACAACACTACAAAAAGAACTACACAACAACAACAACATCAACACAACAACAACAACAACACCACACACAAAAAAACACAACAATAACAACACACCAACAACAACAAAACAACAACCACAAGCAACACACACAACATCAACCACCACAACACCAATAACCCTCAAAATAACAACAACATAACAACACAACCAATCACCACCCGCCACCACCACCAACCACCACCACAACACAACTCACAACAACAACACCACAACAACACACAAACACAACACCACCACCACCACTAACCACCACCAACACAACAACAGCAACAACAACAGCACACCAATACAACACAACAGTCAGCAACAAAACAACACAATAAAAACATTGCAACAGCAACAACAACAACAACACAACCACAACAACAACAACACAGGCAATCACTGCAACACAACAACACCCAACAACAACAACAACAACAACAACAACACACCACTACCACCACAACAACAACAACAACAACAACAACAGCAACACATAACACACAACAGTCAGCAAAAAACAACAACAATAACAACAAGTGCAACAAGGCACAACAACAGCAACAACAACAACAACAACACAACAACAGCAAAACGGCAAAAACAACAACAACGAACAACAACAACACCACCACAACCACGACCACCACCAACAACACACAGCAAAACAATAACACACTCAATCAACCAACAAAAACACAACAATAACAACAATTGCAACAGCAACAAACAGCATTCAACACAACAACAACTACAACAGCACCAACAAACACCAACAACAACAAAAAACACAACAAACAGACAACAACAACAACACACACCAACAACAACAACCAACAACACACAACCAGCAACACAACACAACAACACAACACCAACACCCACAACAACAACACGACACAAAACCACACACACAACAACAACAACAAGAACACTAAAAAACAACCTACACACGCAACAACACGCAACAACATACAACGAAAAGCCAGTCAGCAACAAAACAACAACAACAACAACACAACACCAACAATAACAACAACAACAACAACACAACAACAACACACAACAACAACAAAAACAACACCACACAAAACACTAAAAAACAACTACAACAACAAGTAACAAAAAACAGCAGTCCAACAACAGACAACAACAACAACAACAACAACACAACAACAGCAACACAACACAGCAAACAAAACAACAACACCAAACCGCAATAAACACAAACAGTAACAACAACAACCCACACCACCACCACACCACCACCACCACCAACAACACCAACAGCATCAACACCAACACAACAACAACAACACAACACAACACACCACCCCCACCACCACTACACCACCAACACAACAAACAGCATAACAACAGCAACCCAATAACACCAACCAACAAGTCACAACAAAACACAACAATAAAAAACTTGCAACAGCAACAACAAACCAACCAACAACAAACAACACCAACAACAACCAGCAGCAACACAACACAACACAACAACACAACACAACAACAAACAACACACCACCACTACCACCAACCACCACAACAACAACAACAACAACAACAACAGCACAACATACAACAACAGCAAGTCGGCAACAAAACAACAACATAACAACAATTGCAACACAACAACACAGCAACAACAACAAACAACACAACAACACACAACAAGCACCAGCACAACAAACAACAACACAACAACACATCCACCACCACCACTACCAACCAAACCAACACAAACACAGCACAATCATAACAACAACAGCAAGTCAACAACAAAAACAACAACAATAACAACAATTGCAACAGCACCAACACACAAACACACACAACAACAACAACACCAACAACAACAACAACCACAACAAACACACACCAACCACAACCAACAACAACAACAACAACAACACAACAACACACAACAACAACAACAACATCACGACACAACAACCAACACCAACAACAACAACATCAACGAACAACAACAACAAAAACAACAACAACAACAACACAACCACAACAACATCACAAATAACACTAAAAAACCAACTACAAAAACAACACCAACAACATCAACAACAATAACAACAAAAGCAAGTCGCAACAAAAACACAACAACAACACAACAAACAGCACCAACAACAACACAACAACAACAACAACAACAACAACAAAACAACAACAAAAACACACACAACAACACAAAACAACACAACAACACGAAAAAAACAACTACATAAAACAACAACACAACATCCAACAATAACAACAAATCAAGTCAGCAACAAAAACACAACAACACACACAACAACATAACAACAACACCAACAACACACAACAACTACAACAACACACAACAACACAGAACCTAAAAAAACACTAGCAACAACAATAACAACAACATCAAGTCAGCACAAAAAACAACAACAACACACAACAACAACAACACAACAACATCAACAACAACACAAGGAACAACAAGACACTAAAAAAAAACTACAAACCAACACAACAACACAACAACAACACAGGCAACATCACACACCACATTAACAACCACACCAACAACAACAACAACAACAACAAACAACACACGCAAAATCAATCACACAACAAACAACAACAACAACAACACACCACCGCAACCCTACCACCCACCAACAACAACAACAACACAACAATAACAAGCAACAAAGCAAGTCAAAACAAAAACAACAACAATAAACAATTTGGCACAGAAACAACACACAACACAACAACAACAACAACAACACCAACAAACAACAACACAACAACAACAAAAACACAACAACAACAACAACACAACAACAACAACGAGCACCAACAACACCAACAACCAAACATCAACAACAACACAACACAACAACAACAACAACAACAACAACAACACAAAACAACAACAACAACAACAACAACAACAAGCATCAACCAACAACAACTACACACATCAACACAACTACAGCAAAGCAACCACAACAATATCAACAACACAACACAACACAACAACAACAACAACCACAACAACAACACCAAAAACCAACTACGACAACATTCAACAACATCAACAAACACAACAACACCACACCAAAAACATTCAACAACACATCAACAACGACACAACACCTCAATAACTAAAACAACACACCACGACCAGCTCCCACCACCACCATAACAACAACAACAACAAAATTCACAACAACAACACACACACCAACAACAACAACAACAACACAACAGCCAACAAACAACAAAACAACAAAACAACAACACAACACAACAACAACAATAACACTAGAAAAAACACAACACAACTACACAACAACAATCAAAACAACAATACAACAAAAGCAGTCAGCAACAAAAACAAACACCAACACAACACAACAATACACAACAACAACCACACACAACACAACAACAACACAACACACACACCAACAAGAACACTAAAAACAACTACAACAACATAAAACGACACAAGTCAGCGAACAACAAAAACAACAACAGCACAACACAACAACAACACCACAGAACAACAAGAAAACTAAAAAAAATTATCAACAACAAAACACAACAACATCAACAACACAATAACAACAAACGCAACAACAACAACAACAACAACACACACCAACAACAACAACAACAACACAACAACAACAACAACAACAACCACCCAACAAAAACACACAAAACCAACACTAAAAATAGACTACAACAACAACAAACAACAAAACATCAACAACAACAACAACAAAACCAACAACAATAACAACAACACAACAACAACACCAACAACAACAACATCAACATCAACACAACAACAGCAACCACAACAAAACACCATAAACCGCCTAAAAACAACACCCTTAACAACAACACCAGCACCACCACACAACCACCACCACCACCCACCAACAACAAACAAACATCATCACAACAACACAACAAAACAACATCACCACCACCACCACCACTACCACCACCAACAACAATAACACACAGCACCAACAACAGCAACACAATAACAACAACAACAATCAGCACAAAAACAACAACAATAACAACAATTGCAACAGCAACAACAACAGCAACAACAACAACAACAACAACAACAACAGCAGCAACACACAACACAACACACAACAACAACACACAACAACAACCCAACCACCATAACCACCACAAACACAACCACAGCAACAACAGCATCACAACAATAAACAACAACCAGCAAGTCCACAAAACAACACAATAACAACAATTGCAAACAGCAACAACCACGCACAACAACAACACAACAACAACAACACACAACAGCGAACAGAGCAACAAACAACAACAACAACACCAACCAACAACAACAACAACACCCAACAACAACACCAACAAACAACAGCAACACAACAACAACAACACACCACAACACCAACAACACCACACCAACACCAACACCAACACACCATAACAAGCCAACAACACAACAAACACAACACCACAACAACAACAACACCAACACACCACCAACAACAACACCAGAACACACAACAACAACAACACGCAACACAACACAACAACACAACACCCAACAACCCACACAAACACCCAACACACAAAACAACAACCCACACACCACAACACAACACCAACAACAACAACACCAACCACAACCCAACTACAACAACAAACAAAACAACACACCCGACAACCCACACCAACAACAACGAACAACAACACACAAACAACACAACAACAACAACACAACAAGAACACTAAAAAAACAACTACAGACAACCGCAACACTAACAACAATTGGCAACACAACACCAACAACAACAACACTACACCAACAATACAGGCACCAACTACAAAGCAACACAATATCCGCATCAGAACAACAACAGTAACAACAACACAAGCACCACACCACCAGCCACCACCAACAACAACAGTTTACAACAACAACAATTGCAAAACAGCAACAACAACAACAGCAATAGCATAACAAAATCGATAGCAAACACAACAACAACAACATCAAGCAACAACAACACCACCACCAACCAAAAACGATAACAGAACACAACAACAACAACAACATTAACAACAACAACAGCAACAACAACAACAACAATCAGTAGCTACAACAACAACAAAGGCAAAGAACAACACCACAACACCAAACATACAACAGCAAATAACAGAATTGCAACAAGAACAACAACAGCATCAGCACACACTAACAACAACACACCACAACAACCAAACAACAACAACAACAACACTCAAAAAACAACTACAACAACAGCACCACCAACAACACCATCAACACAACACAACACAACATCAGACAATAGCAACACCAACAACAGAAACAACAACAACACAACCAATAACTAACCGAATATAGAACAACAACAGTAACAAACAACACCACACCACCACCACCACCACTAACAACAACAACAGCAACCGCAACAGCAGCAGCAACAACAAACAACGTACAACAACAACACGACACACCAACAACAACAACAACAACCAACAGTCAACAACAATCAGCAACAAAAATAACAAAAACAACAAGTCGGCAACAAAACAACAACACAACATCAACATCAACAACAACAAAACAACACAACAACATCAACATCACAACAACATCAGACAACAACAACAACAACACAACACAACATAACCAATAAGACAACAACAGTAACACCACCAACCCTAACCACCACCACACAACAACAACAACGTAGCAACAATAACAACAACACACCACCACCACCCCACTACCAACAACAACAACAGCAACAACGCACAACAACAATAACAACAACATCAAGTTAGCAAAAACAACAACAACAACACAACAAACAGCAAACACCAACAACAACAAAGCACAAACCAACACAACACACTACACCATCAACGAAAACACAACACATCAAAAATAAACATGCACCCCAACACCACCACCACACCACAAACCACAGCAACAACAACACCAACAATAAAAGCCCACAACAACAATAACCGCAAAAACAACACTAACACAGGCACAGACACAACACAACATCACAACAACAACAACATCACAACACATCAACAAAAGCAACAACAACACCACACAACAACACAACAACACCAACAAAACCCACAACACAACACACAACAACAACACCAACAACCCACAACAACACCACAGCACGCACACACAACAACAACAGCAACAACAACAACATCAACAACACAACACAACAACAGGCAACAACAGTACACCCAAAAAAACAACTACAAACATCACAACATAACAACACCACCACAACCAAAAACAATAACGCACAACAACAACAACTGCAACAACACAACAACAACACAACAACAACAACAACAACAACAACATCAACAACAACCACGCAACAACAACAACAACAAAAACAACAACAACAAGGAGCACAAAAAAACAACTCAAACACAATCAAACAACAATAACAACACCACCACCACCAAACATACATCACAACAATCAACACTTCAACAACAACACAACAACAACAACAACAACAACACACAACAACCAAGAACAACAAAGTGGAAAAAAAAACACCAAAAAACAACTACAACAACAAACGCAACAACAAGAACACACCACACCACCAAAACATAACACAAGCAACACAACAACAACAACAACAACAACAACAACATCATCACAGCATCACCACCAACACCAACAACAACAACGCAACAACAACACACAACACAACAACAACACCACCACCACCAAACAGAACAACAAAACAACAACAACAACAACAAACACCAACAAACAACAACCAGAACCTAAAAAAAAACTACAACAACACAACACCAACAACATCACACAACAACAACAAAAACAACAACCACAACAACACCAACAACAACACCACTACCAAAATCACAGACCGCAACAGCCGCATTCAACAACACAACATCAACAACGACTAAAAAACACTACAACAACAGCAACAACAACAACAACATCAATACCAACAACACAACACACAACACAACAATAGCAACACCAACACAGCAAAACAACAACAACAACATAACGCATAAGAACAACAACAGTAACAACAACACCAGCACCACCACCACCACCACCAACACAACAACAAGCAACAGCAGCAGACACAACAACAACAACAACAACAACACAACACAACAACAACACCAATAACAAACAACACACCGAACCCACCACCAACAGCAACAACAAGCAGCAACCAAATAAAACAAGCAACCAGTCTGCAACAAAAACACAACAACAACATCAAGCATCAACAACAAAACAACAACAAGATCAACATCAACCAACACATCAACACAACAACAGCAATAACGCAATAAAACAACAACAGTAACAACACCACCACGCACCACTCAACACGCACCACACCAACACAATAACAACAAGTAGCAACAATAACAACACACACTCCACACACCACCGACACCACACCACCAATAACAACAAACAACAAGTACAACAATACCACAACAACACCGACCAACCACCACACTACCAACAGCACAACAGCAACACAAGCAGCAACACAATACAACAACAGCAAGTCAGCAACAACAAACAACCACAGCAACAACAACAACAACAACAACAACAACAACATCAGCAACAACAACACCACCACCACCAAAAACAATTAACAGAAACAACTACAACAACAAAAACATTAACAAAACAACAACACAACACAACAACAACACAACGAATAGCTACGACAACACACACTAGCAAGAACAACCCCCCCACGCAAAATAACAACATCAACAATAAACAATAAGTGGCAACATCAACAAACAACAACAAACCAACAACCCAAAAACAACAACAACAACCAACAACAAAACAACAACAACAAACAAAAACTACAACACAACAACACACACAAACACTAAAAAAACTACAACAACACACAATAACAACATTTGCAACAGCAACACCAACAACAAACAACAATATCACAACAATACTAGCAAAACAACAACAACAAACAATAACCGCAATAAGAACAACAACAGTAACATAACACAACACCAGCACCACCACAACCACCACCACCAACAACAACAGTTACAACAACAACATTGCAACAACAGCAACAACAACAACAAGCAATAAGCAACATAACAAATCGATAGCAACAACAACAACAATCAGCAACATACAACACCACCACCACCAAAAACAATCAACAGAAACAACACAACAACACAACATTCACAACAACAACAACAACAATCAGCAACAACAACAACCACATCATAGCTAACAACAACACAAGAGCAGAACAACAACCACCAAACAAGAATAACAACACATCACATAACAATAATTGTCCAACAGCAAAAACAACAGCAGCATGCACAAAACAACACAACAACAACACAACAACAACAACAACACAAACTAAAAAACAACTACAACAACACACAACAACAACACACATCACAACAACAACAACAAACAACAACAACAATAGCAACACCACAAAGCAACTCCAACAACAACACAACAATACCGCAATAAGAACACAACGTGACCCAACACCAGCACACCACCACCACCACCAACACAACAACAATCAACAGCAACAGCAGCAGCAACAACAACAACAACAACAACACAACAAAAACAAGCAACAACAACAACACACCAACCCAACGACAACAACAGCACAACAATAACAAACAAGAGTCATCAAACAAAAACAACACAACAACATCAACATCACAACATCAACACAAACAACATCACATCAGCACGACATCACCAACAACAGCAACAACAAACAACACAACAATTACAACGCAATAAGAAACAACAACAGTAACACACACAAACCACCACCACGCACCACACCAACAACAACAACAACATAGCAAACAATAACACACAACACCACCACACCACCACTACCACAACAACAACAGCAACAACATCATCAACAACAATAACAACAAACAGCAAGTTTAGCAACAAAACAACAACAACAACCAGCAACAACAACAACAACAAAAGAAAAAACGCAACCCAACAACAACATCAACACCAACA
>PYUH01000794.1:420034-422534 GCA_016808085.1 Suaeda aralocaspica
AACAACAACAACAAATACAAAAGCAACAGCATCATCAACAACAACAACAATAACAACAACTACAGTAACAACAATAGTACCAACAACAATAACACCAACAACAGCAACAGCAATAACAACCATTGTAGCAGCAGCAACAACAATGACAACAACAACAACAACCCTAGCAGCAGCAACAGCAACAGCAACAACAACAATAAGAGCACCAACAACAACACCATCACCACCTCCACCACCACCAACAATAACAACAACAACAACAACAGCAACAACAACAACAACAACAACAACAACAACAACAAAAACAGCAACAGCAACAATAGCAACCGCAACGACAACAACAACAACAAAAAAACCAACAACAACTGCATCTCTAATAGCAACAACAACAAGAACACCAACACCACCACCACCATCAACAACAACAACAACAACACCAAAAACAACAACATCAACAACAACAACAACAGCAACAGCAACAACAAAAACATCAACAACAACAACAACACAAATAATCAGAACAACAACATCAATAACAACAGCATCCACAGCAACAATAACAACAACAGCAACAACGTCAATAACAACAGCATCCACAGCTACAATAACAACAACAGCAACAACAACAATAGCACCAACAAATACACCAACAATAACAACAACAAAAACAACAACAACAACAACAACAACAACAACAACAACAACAACAACAACAACAACAACAACAACAACAACAACAACAACAACAACAACAAGAACAACCACAACAACAACAACACCAACAACAACAACACGAACAGCAACAACAAAAACAACAGCAGCAACAAAAACAGCAACAACAGCAACAACAACCACAACAGCAACAACATTGGTACCAGCAACAACAACAACAACAACAACACACAGCAACACCAACAACAACAACAACAACAACAACAATAAGAGCACCAAGAACAACACCAACACCACCACGAACAACAACAACAACTGTAACAACAAAAATAGCAACAGCAAAAACAGCAACAACGACAACAACACTTCCACCATCAACAACAACAAGAATTAAAAAAGCTAGTGCAACAATAACAACAACCATAGCAACACCAACAACAACCAGAACAACAACAACAAAAATAACAACAATAGTAACAACAACAACAACAAAAATAATAACAACAACACGAACAGTAATAATAGCAACAGCAATAGCAACACCAGCAACAGCGACAACAACAACAACAACAACAACATTAGCAATCGCAACAATAACAACAGCAACACCAGCAACAACAACAATTGTAACAACATCAGCAACAGCAACAATAACAACAGCAACTCCAACAGCAACACCAACACCGACAACAACTACAACATCAAGAACAACAACAACAGCAACAACAACAAATACAATAGTAACAACACCAACAACAACAACAACAACTCCAACAGCTCCAACAACACCAACAAGACCACCAACACCAACAAAACAAAGAACAACAACAACAACAACAACAACAACAACAACAAAAAACAAAAGTAGCAACAAGAACAACACCAACAACAACAACACGAACAGCAACAACAAAAACATCAACAACACCAACAGCAACAAAAACAAACGCACCAACAACCACAACACGAACAGCAACAACAAAAACATCAACAACAGCAACAAAAAGAATAGCAACAACAACAACAACGGCAACAACAACAAAAACGAAAATAAGAAAAACAACGACAACTGCAATAACAATAACAACAACATAAACACCCACAACAATAGCAACAACAACATAAACGAAAACGAAAACAACAACAACAACAACAACAGCAACAAAAAAATAGCAACAACAACTACAACACCACCACCAGCAACCACAACACCAACAGCAACTACAACAACAACAACCCCAACAGCAACACCAGCAACAGCAACAACAACAACATCAGTAAAAGCAATAGCAACGCCGACACTAAAAAAAACAACAACAACAAATACAAAAGCAACAGCATCATCAACAACTACAACAATAACAACAACTACAGTAACAACAATAGTACCAGCGACAACAACAACAGCAACATCAACATCGACAACAGCAACATCCACAACAGCAACAACAACAACAACACCAACACCAACAAAAGCAACAACAATAACAACCACAGCAGCAGCAACAACAACAATGAAAACAACAACAACAACAGTAGCAACAACAACAATCAGAGCACCAACAACAACACCATCACCGACACTAAAAAAAACAACAAAAATCATCAACAACAGCAACAGCAACAAAAAAAACAGCAACAACAACAACAACAATAACGGTAACAACAACAAAAACGAAAACAAGAAAAACAACGTCAACAGCAATAACAACAACAACAACTACTACAACAACAACATAAACACCCACAACAACAGCAACAACAACAAAAGCTACAGCAACAACAAAAGCAAAAACAACAACAACAACAACAAAAACGAAAATGAAAA
>PYUH01000794.1:427534-431194 GCA_016808085.1 Suaeda aralocaspica
GTTGTTGCTACTGTTGTTGTGTTGTCATTGTTGAGTGGGCGGCTGCGTGGTTGTTATTGCTGTTGCTAGGTTGGTGTTTGTTGTTTTGTTGTTTGCTGTGTGATGTTTTCTTTGTCTGCTGATTAGCGTGTTGTTGTTGCTGTTTAGTTGTTGTAGTTGTTGTTTGCTGGTACTATTGTTGTTTACTGTAGTTGTTGTTATTGTTGTTGTTGTGATGATGCTGTTGGCTTTGTATTTGTGTTTGTGTTGTTTTTTTATGTCGTGTTGCTATTTCTATGCTGATGTTGTTGCTGTTGTTGCTGTTGCGTTGTTGGGGGTTGTTGTGTTTTGTTGTTGCTGTTGTTGTTGTGGTTGTTGTTGGTTGGTTGTTGGTGGTGGTTTTGTAGTTGTTGTACTGTTGTTGTTGTTGTTGCTGTTCTTTTATTGCTGTTGTTTTTTGCTGTTGTTGTTGTTGTTGTTTGTATTGTTTTTGTTGTTGATGTTGTTGTTTCTTAGTCTTATTGTTTGTTGGTGGTGGTGGGTGTTGTTGTTTGTTGTTGTTTGTTGTTGTCGTTGTTTGTTGTTTGTGTTCATTGTTCGTTTTTGTTGTTGTTGTTGTTGTTTTGCTTGTGTTGTTGCTTGCTATTGTTGTTGTTGCTGTTGCTATTGTTTCTTGTTGTTTTTGCTTTGTCTTGTTGTTTTGTATTGTTGCTGTTGCTATTGTTGTTGTTGTTATTGTTGCTGTTGCTGTCGTTGGGTTGTTGTTGCAGTTCTTGCGGATGTTTTTGTCGTTTTCACTGTTCTTGTTGGTGTTATTGTTGTAATGTTATTGTTGTTTGTCGTGTTGCATTGTTGTTGTGGTTGTTGTTGGTGTGGTTGTTGGTGGTGCCGTTGTTGTTGGGTGCTTTGTTGTGTTTTGTTGTTGTTGTTGTTGGGTGTGTGGTGGTTGTTGTTGTTGTTATTATCAATGTTGCTATTGTTTTGTTTTTGTTGTTGTTGTTGTTGTTGTTTGTTTTTGTTGTTAATGTTACTGTTGTTTTTGTGTTGTTGTTGTTTGTTGTTGTTTATGTTGTTGTTGTGGGTTTCGTTGTTGTTCTTGTTTTCGTTTTTGTTGTAATTGTTGTTGTGTTATTGTGTTGGTGTTGTTGTGCTGTTTTTGTTGCTGCTGTTGTTTGCTTTTGTTTTGTGCTGTTGTTTTTTGTTATGTTTTGTTTTGTTGCGTTCGTGTTGTTGTTGTTGGTGTTGTTGTTGTTGTGGTTGTTCTTATGTTTGTTGTTGTTGTTGTTGTTTTTGTTTTGTTGTTGTTGTTATTGTTGGTGTATTGTTGTGGTATGTTGTTGTTGCTATTGTGTTATTTGTTGCTGTTGTTGTTATTGTTTGCTGTGATGTGTTGATGTGTTGTTGTGTTGTTGTTCTGATATTTGTATTGTTGTTGTGTTGATGTTTTTGTGTTGTGCTGTTGCTGTTGTTGTTGTTGTTGTGTTTGTTTGTTTTGGTGTTGTTGTTGTTGTTGTTGGTGGTGTGGTGGTTGTTGGTTCTTGTTGTTTTGCTATTAGAGATGCAGTTGTTGTTGGTTTTTTGTTGTTGTGTTGTTGTCGTTGCGTTGTTATTGTTGCTGTTTGTTTTTTTGTTGTTGTTGTTGTTGCTGTTTTGTTGTTTGTTGTTGGTGGTGGTGGTGGTGATGGTTTTGTTGTTTGTTGTGCTCTTATTGTTGTTGTGCTGTGTGCTGTTGTTGTTGTCTTGTTGTCTGCTGCTGCTGTGTGTGTTATTGTGTGCTGTGTTGGTGTTATTGTTGTTGGTACTATTGTTGGTTACTGTAGTTGTTGTTATGTTGTTGTTGTTGATGATGCTGTTGCTGGTATTTGTTGTTTTGTTTATGTTGTTGTTTTTTTTTAGTGTTGGTGTTGCTATTGCTATTGCTGATGTTGTTTGTTGTTGCTGTGTTGCTGTTGCCGTTGTTGGGGTTGTTGTTGTTGACGTTGCAGTGTTGTTGTGTTGTTGTTGGTTTGGTTGTTGGTGGTGGTGTTGTAGTTGTGGCTGTTGGTTATTGTTGTTGCTGTTTTTTTTTGTTTCGTAGTTGTGTTTGTTTGTATTGGTTGTTGCTGTTGATGTTGTTTGTTCTTAGACTTTATTGTTGTTGTTGGTGTTGTTGTTGTTTTGTTTGTTTGTTGTTGTTTTGTTGTTGTTGTGTTTGTTGTTTGTTGTTGTTTTGTTTTGTTGTTGTTTTTTGTTGTTGTTGTTGTTGTTGTTGCGTTGTTGTTGTTGTTGTTGTCGTTGTTGTGTTTTTTTCGTTTTCGTTTTTGTTGTTTGTTTTTTGCTGTTGTTCTTGCTGTTGCTTTTGTTGTTGTTGCTTGTTTTGGGGGTTGTCCTTATTTTTCTTTTTTGTTCTTGTTGTTGTTTGCTTTTGTTGTTGTTGTTGTTTATGCTGTTGTCCTGTTTTTCTTGTTTTCGTTTTTGTTGTTGTGCGTTATTGTTGTTTTGTTGTGTGTTTTTTGTTGGCTGTTGCTGTTGTTGATGTTTTTTGTTGTTTTTTTGTGTCGGTGAGGTGTTGTTGTTGTGCTCTTATTGTTGTTGTTGCGTGTTGTTGCTCTGTTGTTTTTTGTCATTGTTGATGTTTGCGGCTGCTGTGTTGTTATTGCGTGCTTAGAGTTGGTGTTTTGTTGTTGTTGTGTTGTGGATGTTGCTGTGTCGTTGCTGATGTAGCTGTTGTTGTTGTTGCTGTTGTAGTGTTTTGTTGTTGTTGTTTTGCTGGTACTATTTTTGTTACTGTAGTTGTTGTTATTGGTGTTGTTTGTGATGATGCTGTTCTTTTTATTTGTTGTTTTTGTTTTTTTAGTGTCGGTGTGCTATTTCTATTGCTGATGTTTTTGCTGTTGTTGCTGTGCCGTTGTTGGGGTTGTGTTTTTGTTGTGCTGTTGTTGTTGTGGTTGTTGTTGGTGTGGTTTGTGGTGTGGTTTTGTAGTTTGTGGTACTGTGTTTGTTTTGTTGCGGTTCTTTTATTGCTGTTGTTTTTGCTGTTGTTGTTTGTTGTTTGATTGTTTTTTGTTGATGTTGTTGTTCTTAGTCTATTGTTGTTGGTGGTGGTGGTGTTTGTTGTTATTGTGTTGTGTTGTCGTTGTTGTTGTTGTTTCATTTTCGTTTTGTTGTTTGTTGTGTTGTTTTTGTTTTGTTGTGTGTTGCTATTGTTGTGTTGTTTGTTGTTATGCTGTTGTCGTTGTTTTTCTTGTTTTTCGTTTTTGTTGTTGTGTACCGTTATGTTGTTTGTTGTTGTTGCTGTTTTTGTTGTGTGTAGCTGTTGTTGATGATTTTTGTGTTTTTTTAGTGTCGGTTGATGGTGTTGTTTGTTGGTGTACTGATTGTTGTTGTTGCTGTTGTTGTTGCTACTGTTGTGTATTTGTTGTCAGTTGTTGTTGTTGCTGCTGCTTTGGTTGTGATTGCTGTTGCTTTTGTTGGTTGTTGTTGTGTTGTTGCTGTTGTGGATGTTGCTGTTTGTCGTTGTTGATGTTTGCTGTTGTTGATTGTGCTGTCTAATGTTGGTAATCTAGTTGTGTTATTGTTGTTGTTTGATTGATGATGCTGTTGTTTGACTATTTAGTTTGTGTTGATGTGTTGTTTTTTTAGTGTCGGCGTTTGCTATTGCTATTACTGATTTGTTGTTGTTGTTGGTTGGTGGTGTTTGTG
>PYUH01000794.1:439859-449859 GCA_016808085.1 Suaeda aralocaspica
CATCATCATTACAAGAGTAAACCAGCCATGTTTACATCCGACAGCTTTAGTTAATTTATGCATATGTACAAAGCTGCCCGAAGAGGGTCTAAGGTTGTTTAATTTACAAGTGGCGCATAAGTCACAATATGATGCCATAATTCGGGGTTAATGACATAAACCTAATCATACGATAAGAAGATTTAACAAAGAAGGAAGAAAGGAATGAAACCCATGTCTATCATAGACATGTAGATGCCGAAGCATCCCTCTGGGGCACTAAGAAGGGAATCGCCCTTCTTAGGAGAATAAGCTGAAAGCTTTTATGGTTAATAGACGATTCCATAAAGGACAATGTTAATGTCCTTTATGGCCTCCCCATCTCCAAAGCAGTCTCTGGTGTGGGATAGGTGGTAGTTTTACGTGGAGGTGCAGGACCTCATGTCCATAATCAGAAGCCGAGTGTCCTGATTCGACATTGTCTGCAAACTCTCTCCATCTCTCAATGGAGTCTGCTGGATTCTTGCTTGTGAATATGTTGAAGCAGTTTGCTTAATTCTTGCCATGTCCTCCTGCCACAGGAAGGAATGGAAGATTCGGTGACCCCATGAAGAAGAATATTTGGGGCAATAGAGTATTGAGAGCCAGGTGATGAACCCTGACCCCCTTCTACTTGTTTATTACTAGGAATAACTAAACAATTGGAGTCAAGCATTACAGAGGAAACGAACTAGAGACATGATAGAATAAGCAAAGAAAAACAAAATGAAACGTGCTAGCAGGTAATAGTTACCTGAGTAAAGAGTTGTAGATAAAGATCTGAATACACTATTCACTGACTGAAGCTTTGCCTGAAATCGCCTAAACTCACCGGAAATCGCCTTTTGGGAAATTCTTAAGAATTCTATTGATTTCTCTTACTACTTTTCTCTCTCTATGCAAATTCACAAGTTAGAAAGTGAAAACAATAAATTACCTCACACCTCTATTTAAAGAGAAGGGGTGAGGTAAAAAGGGGGGAAAATTTTGAAACCCTTATTTCCCCCCAAAATGTAAATGCCTGCACAGTAAGCCCAAAGACCTGCTTAAAATCAGATGGGTAATGAATTATGGATTCATCACCCATCTGAGGGGCAATTGAGTGTGCATGACAAGTCAGCCGCCACGTGTCAGCTTCTGAGTGGACCACGTGTCCCTATAAAGAGATGACATGGGATTGCCACGTGGCAGTTGAGGATCTGCCTAGTGGGCCCACACTGCACGTGTCACCTTTTTACTGGTCCATTGTAACTCTACATCTGCCACATGTAAGCTATTATTCGTCAATGACAAAAAGCTAAAACAAACCATGGGGCCTTAAACTTCCCTTTTAAAAAGCCCATTAGGCAATGAAGGAAGATAATCAAAGAGATGATGACAAGTGTCACAATCTCAGTGGGTAAGAAATTGTACTTGAGGCTATAAATAGTCCAAATTCTGATACAAGTACACTGATAAACAAAAAAACTTACGAGAAACTATAACTGAAAACAGAGAGAAAAAAAAACATCACCAGAACACTAAAAAGTGGAAACCCCCAGAATATCTAAATCTAGATTGATTATTGTTATTATTGTACTCACTCTCCTTCAAATACTTACTAACATCGGAGGGGAATAATCCTGACGAGGTATTATTGTCCCTTTTTGCAGGTACTTGGAGGGTACGTCAACAGGAACCATCCACTCACGCATCCAGTCTACGTCAGCGAAATCCTCAAGTCCCTACCCACCTTATTGCTTAGCAACAACAACTGTCATTTAGGATACAATGGTGTTCGTCCTCTCCTTTTGAATCACTTGAGCTCAGTTCAGATTCATATCGTCATCGTCTGCCAATCATTTCATCGTCATCAGAATCAGAGACAACAAGTCCTCAACAACATCATAGTCCGGAATCTCATTAGGTGGACAAAGAGTTGAAGCTGCGTAGGTACAGTTCCTGTAGAAACTGTAGGTGACTGGAGCATCAACTACAACCTAGCGGTGTGTTTGAACACAGCCCACCTGTTGCGGTAGGTACAGTCAAATCATTTCATTTGAACGCGACCGTGACATATGTATGAAAATTTAAACCACCACCATGATTTGACTGAAACTCGAACTCGCTGAAAGGCCCCCATAGCCAAAGCTGTAGGACATCAGAATTAAGTTTATCGCGATGGACCTGTACGTACGGTGAAATAGTAATGTTAAGTGTAACGGTAAGGCAAACCTACAACATAACAAATAGGGTATTGATTGTTGTTACCGGATCACGGAACCACTTGGGAATTCAACTTCAAAATTTCTTGAACTGCTTCTCTATCTCAAGTCGGATGGGTTGAGAGAAGGTGGTCCTCAACTTCCTACAAAATGGATTGATTCCAATCAATGACCCAAAAATTAAACATAGTTGTTCACATGCATGAATATACATGCATGTAACGTTTTTCAAGTTACTTTCGTAGTCACCCAAAATGACGTAGTTGGACAACACAAAAAAGTGTGCACGTTGGAGTTCTTTCTCATCTAGAAATTTTGTCTTCCCTTGATTTGTAACAAGACCTGTGTGGAATATGAATGTTTTGGACACATCATTGTGTGGTTGTCCACTGTCATATTAGGGTTGACATTCTGACCTAGATCTCTGTTTTTGTGCCAAACTTGTTGTCAAAGTAATGGGAGAAAAACTTTGCAACCTCTTCAGTTAGGTAAGCGTTGCATATTGACCTTCAACACGGGCTTTGTTCCCAATTTTTCCGTTTCAAGTGATTTAGGAACCTGAAATTATAAAAGCAACGATAATTATGTTTAACCAATCGATTATTAAATGACAATATATTATTATGTTTGAGTTCCCTGGCTACAACCTTTCAAATGGATACATCCATTGATATTGAACAGGTCCACACAACTCGGCTTCAAATGGCAAATGTAACGTAAATGTTCCTTGTGTGAAAAATGAAGGAGGGAAAATCTTCTCTAGCTTGAAAATTATCTCCACAATGTTTCTCTCCAATCGTTCGTTCCATGTCACTTACTGTAATAGTGGTACAACATTATCTCGAAAGAATTGACTTATCTAGTAATTGCATTCCATACATGAATGGGCAAAATCTTAAGAGCAAACAGACAACAACCTTCCATGAGAATGACAGTCATGGCTTTTCATTCTACTAGTTTACAACCTTGCAAATAACACATCTGCTAAAATTAGAAGCTTACCCATCAGGAAATCGCACTGCTCACCACCACACAAAACCTTCTTTGTGCTCTATCAATAGTGTAAGGTGCCCTTGGCATGACATCTTTCCCTGGTCGTCTTTCTGTAGATAAAGCTGGGGACGTTTACAATGAGCTTGGATGTTTAATCTAGCGGCGGCCCGTGTCAGAAGTTTTCCCTTGACATCCAAATAGTTTGAATTCGTTGGTCAAAAAGTTCTTCTCATGTGCATCACATCTAGGTTATGGCGAACGATAAGATGTTTCTAGTAAGGCAGCTCCCAAAATATGCTTTGCTTTGCCCAACCTCTTTTGGCCATTTTACCTGTTTAAGTGCTTTGGGACCATCAGTTGCCTTTGGAAGGTCTTTCACACATTCCCAAAGCTCATCACCCGACATGATTGTGGAGGATCGCCTTCCTCAACACTATTCTTACAGAAAGTTGTCTTGCTTTCCTGAAAGGGTGATCTAGAAATAGGAATTTCATATGGCAATCAAACCAAGTTACTTAACAATCTTGCTTAACCAAAATCCTGGCTTTATCCATGCAGTAAGGACAGCTTTCTACCGGTATAGACCACGCAGACAATACCATAAGCTAGAAAGTCACCAATGGTCCACAGATAGCTGCTCGAAGAGTGAAATTTTGTTTTGTTGAAATGTCGTACGTAGTTGCACCAATGTCCCAACATGTTTTAACTCTTCAATTAATGGCTGCATGTAAACATCTAAGTCTCCCTTCGGTTGTTTGGACCGGGAATAATCAACGAAAGGAACACAAACTCCCTTTACATACACATGGAGGGAGGCAGTTGTAAGGGGTTAAAATAATAGGCAGCAAGAATACTTACGCTAAATTTCCATGAGGATCAAACCCATCTGTACACAACCCAAGCTGAACATTACGAGGTCAGATGCACATTCGTTAGAGCATCTATCTAATTGTTTCCAAGCGTCACTGTTGCTAGGTGGTGCCATTGTGCTTTGCTGTCGAGGATTCTTTGCATGCCATGCCATTTCCTCTGCAACGTCCTTTGTTGCAAACATTCTTTGCAATCTAAGAGTTGGGGAGGTAAGTAAGAACATTCAAAGGCACATCGTTCCTTTAGAAGCTTCTTGTATCGGTCGCAATCAATTCAAAGGCACACGTAGAAGCGTTGGCATCTCTTTTCAAAACAACATGCAACCTCTGGGACATGCATCAATTTTTTAAACAAGCATCTCCACCCTGAAACATCTTCTTTATCTCGTAGAAGGTCTCGCCTATATAGGTGTTCTTTGGAGCCGACTCACTGAACAAAGAAGCAATAGCATCGACAGACCTATGTGGCAAATTGTACTCGCATTTCAAGCTAGTGATTTAGAGGCCACTCTCCAACCTAGAAATTGAACTCCTTCAACCCAAGGTTGCTCAGCGCCTTAAGCATATTAAGGAACTGTTTGGCTTGAGTATTAGTCCCCTCTACATCTTGGGCCTTGTGATCACCCCCTTGATCTGGTTATGTCTTAGAGCATCCAAAACCATGTCACGGTATTCATTGGATTTCCCTTTGGAGGAGTTAGGAAAGCCTTCTCCATGGTTCATCCACTCGTAGTAATTCGGTGTAAAACCCTTGCGATACAAATGCATTTTAATCGTTTCCGGGTCATGGATACGTAAATTCTTGCATTTCACACAAGGACAACCTAACTTCATTTGGGTTAGAAGTCTGTGGATAATCTTTACAATATTGAAGGAATTCATCGACTCCTTTTGGAAAGCACGGTTAAAGAGTACCCATCCAACCTATGATATCCAACTACAATCCTTTCATTTCATGATGACAACTTCTACACAAGTCACAAATAGCCAACACTTTAGTGAAATATAATATTATGTTAATGTCTAGCATTGTCATTATTATGACAATTAGAGCACAAAAGCAATTTGTTTAGATGTAAACTTGAAGTAGAGCTACAGATGTAAGAACATTTTGGGCCTATCCAACTGTTTGTAAAGAAGCAATTGCAAACTGTCTTAAGTGTATCACAATATTTCTCCAGGAATTCGAAATCCAATCAACCAGCTACCAGTATACCACAATATCTGTCCCAAATCCTAAATCCATTTCATCTAGCTTGGACGAAACAGACACAAATCATAGCACATGTTGTTAACAATAAAAGTCCTCAATAAGAAATAGCAACAATCAAATCAACAATATAAACAAAAATCATTTGCAACATATCAACTCTTGTTCTTCTTGGAAACTTCAACAAACAAATAACTCACGTATAATTAGAGATAACATATTTTGGCAAACTATATGTAGTTATAAGATATATTTTGGTGTAAAGGATAAAACTTATCCTATGATTAGCTTGGTTATCAAAGTCAATTTTGGTGTAAAGGAAAATCTTGGTAAAGTTTGTGATTATGGTATTTCTATATGGATTTTCTCTTGTTTTTTGTTGTTGATTATTTTTATTGCTTTATTTATAGGGTGTTGTTTAAAAAATATTGTAAGATGTGTTGCATTTGGCTAATTAATTAGTGGATTGAAATTGAATTGAATTTGTTACAGGTTTAATTTGTTGGTGTATGTACATTTTAGTCCGAATACTGTATGCAATCTACTCCTATAGAATAAGGCTAATGAATTTAAGGAAGCATTAGAGAAAGGAATCACTGACATCAAGTCCAAATCAACGCTGATTTAGTAGCTAGCCTAGTTTGATCAGAAAATATATATCTAGATGGACTAATTAAGGTAGCTTAGTAAACTAATATGTTGAACTCGATCTGCTCTTAATTTTACAACAGCCATTCAGGAGTAGCGAAGGGTGGTTTCAGGTACGAACTGAATATGGAGGATAATGAGAGACTACCCGGTAATTAACCTAGCTTTGCTTGATATGATACAAGTACAACAGCTTTCATTCAAATTTGCTAATTAGACTACCTAAACTAATAGTAGTAGTACATACATACATATATACTAGTACGTCATCAGAAACATTCAACATTTTTTTGTTTAAGGAATAAAAACACCCATTTACTAATCTCTAATTGCAACAAAAACCCCACATAATCCCATTACAAACACACCATTTACGACTTCTTCAGTTTCATCATGCTGTTCTTAATCAAAATTGGAGCTGCTGTCAAAATCTCCACTCAATAAAAAAGATAAAAATCACTGCTATCAAAATTTGTAATTGTAACAAAAACCATTCACTTTGTCATGAATTAATTCAACCAAGATATTTTTGCATCATTTTTCGTCACCTCATCACTTCTTTTTAATTTAGGAAAAAAAATATCAAAAAATTCAGAAAACAAAATCAACATTCAAGAACTTATTATAAACATACAAAAACACATTTCGAAAGAAAAAACAACATTCAGAACCTGTAATCAACATCAACAACACGATTTTCAAAAAAAAACTCAGAAAAAGTACAAAATGGCGAGAAGACAAAAATCAGAAGAAAAAATTCAGAAAAATACCGCGAAGAAGAAGCAGCAACGCGAAGAAGAAGCCGACAAAGGACAACACGACGACGAAGAAGAACAAGACGATGAAGAAGAACAGAATGCTCGAAGAAAGAAGGAAGAAGAACAAGAAGAACAAGAACGGAAGACGGGAAGGTCTCTGGCACCGCCGATGTGAGGGAGGGAGTGTTTAAGGAAGTGTTGAGAGGGTTTTACCGTTTGAGTGTTGAGAGGGAGTTAGGGTTGAGTTTTTTATTCTTTCCTTTCGCGACAAATTCTAAATAAATATCAGTTTTTCAAATTTTGTCGGATTTGCGACGGAATTTCTAACGCCTTATTTCCGTCGCTATTTGCGACGAATAATGCCGTCGCAATTTTATTTTTCCGTCAAAAATTCATTTAATTACATTTGAAGTTTGTTAGAAAATTCCGTCGATTTCAGTATTCCGACGCAAATTTGCGGCAAAATTATTTCTGTTGCAACTTAGGTGATTTGTGACCGGAATATTATTCCGTCACAAAAATTCCGTCGTAAATGCGCCTGTTTTGTTGTAGTGGTTGTTGTTGTTGTTGTTGTTTGCTGATACTGTGTTGTGTTGGGTATTGTGGTTGGGTCGGTGTTGTTGTTGTTTTGTTGTGTGTTTTGGTTGATGGTGATGATTGTTGTTGTTGTTGTTGTGTGGATGATGTGTGTTGTTTTGTGTTGGGTTGTTTATGTTGTTGTTGCTGATGTTGTTGTTGATGTTTTTGTTGTTGCAGTGCTGTGCTGTTGTGTTGTTGTTGTTGGTGTAGGTGTTCTTGGTGTTTGTTGTTGTTGTTGTGGTGGTGGTGGTGGTGTTGTGTCTGGTTTTGTTGTCGTTGGTTGATCGTATTTGTGTTATTATTGTGTTGTTTTGTTGTTGTTGTTGTGTTTGTTGTTTTTTGTTGTGTTGTTGTTGTTTGCCCTTGTTATTATTGTTGCTTTTGTGGTTGTTCCTGTGGATGCTGTATTGTTGTTGTTGGTGTTGTTGTTGGCGGTTGTTATGTTTTGTTGCTAATGTTGCTATGTTGTTGTTGATGTTTTGGTTGTTGCTGTTGCTATTGATTGCAATTGTTGTTGTTTGTTATTGTTGTGTTGTTGTTGTGTTGGTGTTCGGGGTGTTGTTGTTTGTTTTGTTGGTGGTGTTGGTGTTCTTGGGTTGTTGGCTATTGGTGATGTAGTTGCTGATGTTGTTTGTTGTTGTTGTTGTTGTTGTTGGTGGTGTGGCGTTGTCTTGTTGTTGATGTTTTTGTTGTTGTTGTTTTGTCTGTTGTTGTGTTGTAGTTGTTGTTGGTGTTGCTGTTGTCGTTGTTGTTATTGTTTTGTTGTTTGTTGTTGTTGTTGTTGTTGTTGTTGTTGTTAGTGTTATTTTAGTGTTGTTGTTGTAGTGCTGTGGTTGTGGTGTTTGCTTTGGTGTTGTTGTTGTTGCTATTGTTGTTGTTGTTGTTGTTTTGTGGTGATGTTGCTGCTGTTGTTGTTGTTTTTATTGTATTAGTAGTAGTTTGTTGTTGTTGATGTTATTGTTGTTGTCTGTTTGTGTTGGGTTTTGTCGTTGTTGTTGTTGTAGTAGTTGTTTGTTGTTGTTTGTTTTGTGGTATTGTTGCTGTTATTGTTCTATTGTTGTTGTTGTTGTTGTTATTGTGTATGCTGTTGGTGTTGCGTTTGTTATTGGGGTTGTTGTTGTTGTTGTTGTTGTTGTTGTTGTTGGTGTTGTTGTTGTTGTTGTTGTTGTTGTCGTTGCTGTTGTTAGTTGTTGCTGTTGTGTTTTTGTTGTTGTTGTTGTTGTTGCTGTTTGTTGTTGTGTTGTTGTGGTGTGTGGTGATGGTGTTATTGTTGGTGCTCTTATGTTGTTGGTGCTGTTGCTGTTGCGGTGGCTGCTGCTGTTGTTGTTGTTGTCGTCATGTGTTGTTGTTGCTGCTGTGTGGTTGTTATTGCTGTTGCTGTTGTTGGTGTTTTGTTGTTGGTACTATTGTTGTTACTGTAGTTGTGTTATTGTTGTTGTTGTTGATGATCTGTTGCTTTTGTATTTGTTGTTGTTGTTTATGTTGTTGTTTTTTTTTAGTGTCGGTGTTGCTATTGCTATGCTGATGTTGTTGTTTGTTGCTGGTGTTGTGTTGGTTGTGGGGGTTGTGTTGACGTTGCAGTTTGTTGTTGTGGTTTGTGGTTGGTGTGTTGTTGGTGTGGTGTTGTAGTTTGTGGCACTGTTGTTATGTTGTTGGCTGTTTTTTTTTTGTTGCTGTAGTTGTTGTTGTTTGTAGTTGTTGCGGTTGATGTTGTTGTTCTTAGACTTATTGTTGTTGTTGTTGGTGTGTTGTTGTTGTTGTTGTTGTTGTTGTTTTGTTGTGTTGTTGTGTTGTTGTTGTTGTGGTTGTGTGTTGTTGTTGCTGTCGTTGTTGTTGTTGTTTTGTTTTGTTTTTGTTGTTGTTGTTTTGCTTTTTTTCTTGCTGTTGCTTTTGTTGTTGTTGCTGTTGTTGTGGGTGTTGTCCTTATTTTTCTTGTTTTGTTCTTGTGTTGTTGCTTTGTTGTTGTTTGTTGTTTTGTTTTTTTGTGTTTTTTTTTTTTTTTTTGTTTGTTATTGCTGTTGTCTGTTTCGTTTTTGTTGTTGTTGCGTTATTGTTTGTTGTGTTGCTGTTGTTTTGTTCTGTTGCTTTGTTGATGTTTTTTGTTGTTTTTTTTGTCGGTGATGTGTGTTGTTGTGCTCTTCTATTGTTGTTGTTGCTGTGTTGTTGCTACTATTGTTGTTGTTGTCATGTGTGATGTTGCGGCTGCTGTGGTTGTTATTGCTGTGCTGTAGTTGGTGTTGTTGTTGTTGTTGCTGTGTGATGTGCTGTTGTCGTTGCTGATGTAGCTGTTGTTGTTGTTGCTGTTGTAGTTGTTGTAGTTGTTGTTATGCTGGTACATTGTTGTTACTGTAGTTGTTGTTATGTGTTGATGATGCTGTTGCTTTTGTATTTGTTTGTGTTGTTTTTTTAGTGTCGGTGTTGCTATTTCTATTCTGATGTGTTGCTGTTTTTGCGTTGCCGTTGTTGGGGTTGTGTTTTGTTGTTGCGTTGTTGTTGTGGTTGTTGTTGGTGTGGTTGTTTGTGTGGTGTTTGTAGTTGTTGGTACTGTTGTTGTTGTTGTTGCTGTTTCTTTATTGCTGTTGTTTTTGCTGTTGTTGTTGTTGTTGTTTGTATTGTTTTTGTTGTTGATGTTGTTATTCTTAGTCTTATTGTTGTTGGTGGTGGTGGTGGTGTTGTTATTGTTTTTTGTTGTTGTCGTTGTTGTTGTTGTTTTCATTTTCG
>PYUH01000794.1:457359-465118 GCA_016808085.1 Suaeda aralocaspica
AGCAAAGCTAGGTTAATTACCGGGTAGTCTCTCATTATCCTCCCATATTCAGTTCGTACCTGAAACCACCCTTCGCTACTCCTGAATGGCTGTTGTAAAATTAAAGAGCAGATCGAGTTCATACATATTAGTTTACTAAGCTACCTTAATTAGTCCAATCTAGGATATATATTTTCTGATCAAACTAGGCTAGCTACTAAAATCAGCGTTGATTTGGACTTTGATGTCAGTGATTCCTTTCTCTAATGCTTCCTTAAATTCATTAGCCTTATTCTATAGGAGTAGATTGCATACAGTATTCGGACTAAAATGTACATACACCAACAAATTAAACATGTACAAATTCAATTCAATTTCAATCCACTAATTAATTAGCCAAATGCAACACATCTTACAATATTTTTTAAACCAACACCATACTAATTAAAGCAATAAAAATAATCAACAACAAAAAACAAAGAGAAAATCCATATAGAAATATTACCATAAATCACAAACTTTACCCAAGATTTTCCTTTACACCAAAATTGACTTTGATAAACCAAGCTAATCATAGGATAAGTTTTATCCTTTACACCAAAATATATCTTTATAACTAACATATAGTTGCCAAAATATGTTATCTCTAATTATACGTGAGTTATTTGTTTGTTGAAGTTTCCAAGAAGACAAGAAGTTGATATTGTTGCAAATGATTTTTGTTTTATAATTGTTGATTTGATTGTTGCTATTTCTTATTGAGGACTTTTATTGTTAACAACATGTGCTATGATTTTGTGTCTGTTTCGTCCAAGCTAGATGAAATGGATTTAGGATTTGGGACAGATATTGTGGTATACTGGTAGCTGGTTGATTTGGATTTCGAATTCCTAGGAGAAATATTGTGATACACTTAAGACAGTTTGCAATTGCTTCTTTAAAAACAGTTGGATAGGCCCAAAATGTTCTTACATCTGTAGCTCTACTTTCAAGTTTACATCTAAACAAATTGCTTTTGTGCTCTAATTGTCATAATAATGACAATGCTTAGACATTAACAATAATATTATATTTCACTAAAGTGTTGGCTATTTGTGACTTGTGTAGAAGTTGTCATCATGAAATGAAAGGATTGTAGTTGGATGTATCATAGGTTGGATGGGTACTCTTTAAACCGTGCTTTCCAAGAAGGAGTCGATGAATTCCTTCAATATTGTAAAGATTATCCACAGACTTCTAACCCAAATGAAGTTAGGTGTCCTTGTGTGAAATGCAAGAATTTACGTATCCATGACCCGGAAACGATTAAAATGCATTTGTATCGCAAGGGTTTTACACCGAATTACTACGAGTGGATGAACCATGGAGAAGGCTTTCCTAACTCCTCCAAAGGGAAATCCAATGAATACCGTGACATGGTTTTGGATGCTCTAAGACATAACCAAGATCAAGGGGGTGATCACAAGGCCCAAGATGTAGAGGAGGAACCTAATACTCAAGCCAAACAGTTCCTTAATATGCTTAAGGCTGCTGAGCAACCTTGGGTTGAAGGGAGTTCAATTTCTAGGTTGGAGATGGCCTCTAAAATCACTAGCTTGAAATGCGAGTACAATTTGCCACATAGGTGTGTCGATGCTATTGCTTCTTTGTTCAGTGAGTCGGCTCCAAAGAACACCTATATAGGCGAGACCTTCTACGAGATAAAGAAGATTGTTCAGGGGTTGGAGATGCTTGTTTAAAAAATTGATGCATGCCCGAGAGGTTGCATGTTGTTTTGAAAAGAGGATGCCAACGCTTCTACGTGTGCCTTTGAATTGATGCGACCGATACAAGAAGACTTCTAAAGGGAACGATGTGCCTTTGAATGTTCTTACTTACCTCCCCATGACTCTTAGATTGCAAAGAATGTTTGCAACAAAGGACGTTGCAGAGGAAATGGCATGGCATGCAAAGAATCCTCGACAGCAAGGCACNAGCACAATGGCACACCCTAGCAACAGTGACGCTTGGAAACAATTAGATAGATGCTCTAACGAATTTGCATCTGAACCTCGTAATGTTCAGCTTGGGTTGTGTACAGATGGGTTTGATCCTCATGGTAAATTTAGCGGTAAGTATTCTTGCTGGCCTATTATTTTAACCCCTTACAACTTGCCTCCCTCCATGTGTATGAAAAGGGAGTTTGTGTTCCTTTCGTTGATTATTCCCGGTCCAAACAACCCGAAGGGAGACTTAGATGTTTACATGCAGCCATTAATTGAAGAGTTAAAACAGTTGTGGGACATTGGTGCAACTACGTACGACATTTCAACAAAACAAAATTTCACTCTTCGAGCAGCTATCTTGTGGACCATTGGTGACTTTCTAGCTTATGGTATGATGTCTGCGTGGTCTATAACCGGTAAGAAAGCTTGTCCTTACTGCATGGATAAAAGCCAGGCATTTTGGTTAAGCAAGATTGTTAAGGTAACTTGGTTTGATTGCCATATGAAATTCCTATTTCTAGATCACCCTTTCAGGAAAAGCAAGACAACTTTCTGTAAGAATAGTGTTGAGGAAGGCGATCCTCCACACATCATGTCGGGTGATGAGCTTTGGGAATGTGTGAAAGACCTTCCAAAGGCAACTGATGGTCCCAAAGCACTTAAACAGGTAAAATGGCCAAAAGAGGTTGGGCAAAGCAAAGCATATTTTGGGAGCTGCCTTACTAGAAACATCTTATCGTTCGCCATAACCTAGATGTGATGCACATTGAGAAGAACTTTTTTGACCAACTAATTCAAACTATTATGGATGTCAAGGGAAAAACTTCTGACACGGCCGCCGCTAGATTAGACATCCAAGCTCATTGTAAACGTCCCCAGCTTTATCTACAGAAAGACGACCAAGGGAAAGATGTCATGCCAAGGGCACCTTACACTATTGATAGAGCACAAAGAAAGGTTTTGTGTGAGTGGGTGAAGCAGTTGCGATTTCCTGATGGGTAAGCTTCTAATTTTAGCAGATGTGTTGATTTGCAAGGTTGTAAACTAGTAGGAATGAAAAGCCATGACTGTCATTCTTCATGGAAAGGTTGTTGTCTGTTGCTCTTAAAGAATTTTTGCCCATTCATGTATGGAATGCAATTACATAGATAAGTCAATTCTTTCGAGATATATGTTGCTACACTATTACAGTAAGTGACATGGAACGAACGATTGGAGAGAAACATTGTGGAGATAATTTTCAAGCTAGAGAAGATTTTCCCTCCTTCATTTTTCAACCCAATGGAACATTTACCGTTACATTTGCCATTTGAAGCCGAGTTGTGTGGACCTGTTCAATATCAATGGATGTATCCATTTGAAAGGTTGTAGCCAGGGAACTCAAACATAATAATTATATTGTCATTTATATAATCGATTGGTTAAACATAATTATCGTTGCTTAATATTAATTTCAGGTTCCTAAATCACTTGAAACGGAAAATTGGGAACAAAGCCCGTGTTGAAGGTTCAATATGCAACGCTTACCTAACTGAAGAGGTTGCAAAGTTTTTCTCCCATTACTTTGACAACAAGTTTGGCACAAAAACAAGAGATCTAGGTCAGAATGTCAACCCTAATATTGACAGTGACATACACAACAATGATGTTCCAAAACTATTCATAGTCAACACAGGTCTTGTTACAAATCAAGGGAAGACAAAATTTCTAGATGAGAAAGAACTCCAACGTGCACACTTTTTTGTGTTGTCCAACTACGTCATTTTGGGTGACTACGAAAGGTAACTTGAAAAACGTTACATGCATGTATATTCATAGCATGTGAACAACTATGTTTAATTTTTAGGGTCATTGAGTTGGAATCATCCATTTTGTAGGAAGTTTGAGGACCACCTTCTCTCAACCCATCCGACTTTGGATAGAGAAGCAGTTCAAGAAAATTTTGAAGTTGAATTCCCAAAGTGGTTCCGTGATCCGGTAACAACAATCAATACCCTATTTGTTTATGTTTGTAGGTTTGCCTTACCGTTACACTTTAACATTACTAATTTCACCGTACGTACAGGTCCATCGCGATAAACTTAATTCTGATGTCCTACAAGCTTTGGCTATGGGGCCTTTCAAGCGAGTTCGAAGTTTCAGTCAAATCATGGTTGGTGGTTTAAATTTTCATACATATGGTCACGGTCGCGTTCAATGAAATGATTTGACTGTACCTACCGCAACAGGGTGGGCTGTGTTCAAAACACACGCTAGGTTGGTAGTTGATGCTCCAGTTCACCTACAGTTTCTACAGGAAACTGTACCTACCGCAGCTTCAACTCTTTGTCCACCTAATGAGATTCCGGACTATGATGTTGTTGAGGACTTTGTTGTCTCTGATTCTGATGACGATGAAATGATTGCAGACGATGACGATGATGAATCTGAACTGAGCTCAAGTGATTCAAAAGGAGAGGACGACACCATTGTATACCTAAATGACAGTTGTTGTTGCTAAAGCAATAAGGTGGGGTAGGGACTGTGAGGATTTCGCTGACGTAGACTGGATGCGTGAGTGGATTGGTTGCCTGTTGACGTACCCTCCAAGTACCTGCAAAAAAGGGACAATAATCCTCGTAGGATTATTTCCCCCTCCGATGCTTAAGTAAGTATTTGAAGGAGAGTGAGTAAACAATAATCAACAAGTAATCAATTCTAGAGAGAAGTTCTAGAGAGAAGTTTCCCTTTTTAGTAAGTGTTTTTTGTCTTGATTTCAGTGTACTTGTTATCAGAATTTTTGGACTATTTATAGCCTCAAGTACAATTTCTTACCCACTGAGATTGTGACACTTGTCATCATCTCTTTGATTATCTTCCTTCATTTGCCTAATGGGCTTTTAGAAGGGAAGTTTAAGGCCCCATGGTTTGTTTTAGCTCTTTTTGTCATTGACGAATAAGAGCTTGACATGTGGCAGATACAGAGTTACAAATGGACCAGTAAAAAGGTGACACGTGGCAGTGTGGGCCCACTCATGGCAGACTCATCACTGCCACGTGGCAATCCTATGCTGGCATTTTAAGGACTCGTGGCCCAATTGTGATATGACACGTGGCCATGTGGGGTCCACTCATAGCAGACTCATCACTGCCACGTGGCAATCCCATGTCATCTCTTTATAGGGACACGTGGTCCACTCAGAAGCTGACACGTGGCAGCTGACTTGTCATGCCACATCAATTGCCCCTCAGATGGGCTGATGAATCCATAATTCATTACCCATCTGATTTTAAGCAGGTCTTTGGGCTTACTGTGCAGGCCCATTTACATTTTGGGGGGAAATAAGGGTTTCAAAATTTTCCCCCCTTTTTACCCTCACCCCTTCTCTTTAAATAGAGGTGTGAGGTAATTTCATTTTTTCACTTTTCAGCACTTGTGAATTTTTATAGAGAGAGAAAGTAGTAAGAGAAATCAATAGAATTCCTAAGAATTTCCCAAAGGCGATTTCCGGTGAGTTTAGGCGATTTCAGGCGAAGCTTCAGTCAGTGAATAGTGTATTCAGATCTTTATCCTACCAACTTCTTTACTCAGGTAACTATTACCTGATCCGGTTTCATTTTGTTTTTCTTTACTTATTCTATCATGTCTTCTAGTTCGTCTTCTCCTCTTAATGCTTGTACTCAATTGTTAGTTGTTCCTAGTAATAAACAAGTAGAAGTGGGTCAGGGTTCATCACCTGGCTCCCAATACTCTATAGCCCCAAATATTCTTTCTTCATTGGGGTCACCGAATCTTCCATTCCTTCCTGTGCAGGAGGACATGGCAAGAATTAAGCAAACTGCTTCAACAATATTCACAAGCAAGGATCCAGCAGACTCCATTGAAGAGATGGAGAGATCTGCAGACAAAGCCGAATCAGGACACTCGGCTTCTGATTCTGACAATGAGGTCTCTGCACCTCCACGTAAAACTACCACCTATCCCACACCAGAGACTGCTTTGGTGAGATGGGAGGCCATAAAGGACATTAACATTGTCCTTTATGGTAATTCTTTTATTAACCATAAAAGCTTTCAGCTTATTCTTCCTAAGAAGGGCGATTCCCTTCTTAGTGCCCCAGAGGGATGCTTCGGCATCTACATGTCTATGATAGACATGGGGGTTTCAATTCCTTTTCTTCCTTTCTTTTTAAATCTTCTTAATCGTTATGACTTAGGTTTATGTCAACTAACCCCGAATTCATGGCATCATATTGTGACTTATGCTGCCACTTGTAAATTAAACAACCTTAGACCCTCTTCGGCAGCCTTTGTACATATGCATAAATTAACTAAGGCTGCCGGATGTAAACATGGCTGGTTTACTTTGGCTAATGATGATGACTACATCACTGCCATTGAGAAGTCTAATAAGGCTACCTCTTGGCGTGGTGACTTTGTCTTCATTAAGTATGAGGACCCCGATTTTGTAGCTAGGATGAGCAAATGGAACTTAAGCCCTAAATTCAAAGGCAAAGTATCCAACCCACCCAAACTAAATACAAATGACTTAGCCATTTTAGATTTATTTAGGAAAACAACAGCTAAATGGAAAGGGATGACTTATGAGATTCCCTCCAAATGGATACCTTTCAAATTTCTTTTTACTGACCACAAGTTTCTTGAGGCTTGTGGGTTAGTGTATGGTGGTAATGCTGGTAGGTCACTTTTTCCCTTCTTTTGTATTAATTTTTTTTTTATTTGAATTTGTTAAGTGTAAGTGATTCGGTCTTTATTTGCAGAAAAAGCATTAAACGAGCTACCCGACGAGAAAAAAGGCAAAATGGACCAAGCCGAATTCCTTCGTCGACTAGCTCAATCAAAGGAAAAGACGCCTCTCCAGAAGAGGCAAACTATGGAGGTATAGACACCGGACTTGCCAACAGTCCTGTCACCTTCATTTCATTCGGCATCCTTTATACTAATTATTCAACTTACTTTTATTTAATTTATTATGTTAAACGATGTAACTTAAAGTTATTTATTCTTTGTAACAATTTAACTTGTAATCATAACCTTTCTATTGTTTGCCGGATTCTTTATACTTAGAATTTTCTTTTTATTTCTTTCTGTTTTTGAAAAACTATGTGACATATCCGGTGTTCTTATCAGACACCGGGTGTGTCAAATTATATTGCTTTTACATTTGATTCGGCTTTTATTTACTTATAATTTTGTTGTTCTTATATTTTTATTGACTTTTGGAAACAATAAGTCATAAATGCATCCGGTGTCATTGCTTTGACACCGGATGTGCCGAAACATATTAGCCCCTGATTACATTCGGTCTCTTCTAATGAGGCCGGATGTAACTAGAATAAGCCAGGATTTGGCACATTCGGCGTCATCATATGATGCCGGATGTGCCAAAACTTATAAGACTCTGATTACATTCGGTCTCTTCTAATGAGGCCGGATGTAACTAGAATAAGCCAGGATTTGGCACATTCGGCGTCATCATATGTGCCAATCTTATTTCACCTGGATTGCATTCGGTCTCCTTATGGAGGCCGAATGTAAATTAAGTGAACCTGGTTTTGGCACATTCGGTATCATTACATGATACCGATGTGTTCAACCTTTATTTGGCTTAAGTTTTTTACAAAATTTTAAAATCATATGTGTTTCTTTTTACAAAATCCATTAGTTTACATGTTTCTTATTATTTATCTTTGTATATACATTATTTTATTTTATTTTATTTATTTTATTTATTTTTTTTTGGGTGTCCAATTAATCTAAATAGTTTTCCATGTCATTCAACTCGGTCAGCAACT
>PYUH01000795.1:16541-26625 GCA_016808085.1 Suaeda aralocaspica
CAGGGATGATGAGGAAACGTTTGTTCCTCAAGATTTCGAGCAAAACAATTTCATCAAGACACAATACATTAAAACAAGATAGAAAAACGTTGATGAATATATTGGGGAGTTTGAAAAATTGATCATGATCTGTGATTTGGAAGAGAAGAAGACCACAAAGTGGCTCGTTTTGTGGTGGTCTAGATGAAAATATAAGGGAGAAGGTCGAATTACACAACTTATGGACCTTTGATGCAGTTTGGTAGAGTGGCACAAGGGTTGAGAAACAAGTTGCACGACGTAAGCCAAAGACATACTTCAAAACTTATGACCCTAAGGAAAGACGTGATACTTTCCCTCAAAAACCAAACTTTGATAAGGTTTCTAAACCACCCTTCATCAAGGATAAGAGTTCAACTTCAAAGCCCCAAAGTAGTGATTCACGCATGTTTGTTTCAAGTGTAAAGGGCAAGGTCACATTCCAAAGAGATTGTCCTCATGCTAGGGTCACAACAACTCGAAATTGGGTAGATGGGGAAAGCTGAAGAAGAGGGAGGAATTTAGGGGATGGGAGAGGAAGAGTATGCCCATTATGAAAATATGGAGAAGAAACGGAGGAAGTCCAACCAGAAACACAAGCCAATCCTTGGTGTTGCGTAGGGTATTACAATCTCAAAGTGCACAACCTTTGGAGAGTCAAAGAGACAAATTTTCTCTCACAAGGTGTATGTATGTTCAAGGCAAGCTTTGTGATGTGATTATAGATACGGGAAGTTGCACAAATGTAGTATCTACGAGTTGGTGGAAAAACTCGCAATTCCTACAAAGATACATCCTCAACCACAGCTACATTGGCTTAGCAACACAAGCGATGTTAAGGTAACAAACAAGCTTTGATTGCGTTTAAAATTGGTAAATTTGAGGATCATGCTTTGTGATTTTTGTCCTATGGATGCTTGTCATATATTATTGGGTAGACCTTGGCAATATGACCGTTTTGTGAAGTTTAATGGAGAACAAATGTCTATATTGTGCGCAAGAACCCTAATGAGAAATCATATGCATTGAAACCCTTGATGATTTCTAAACCTAAAACAACGCATGGGTAATTCTAAAGGGTTTGTTGGTGGGTGGAAAGGAGTTAGAAAGGGAGTTGAAGACAAGTTCTATGTCTTATATGTGATAGCCAAAGAGGTACAAGATGAAACCCCGAATTCCTAGGGTTTTGCATCCATAGTTGAATGAATTTTCGGTGTTGTGCCACCAGCATTGCCACCAACATCGTGGAATGTGAACATCAAATAGTCTTATTCCTGGGTCTCCAATTTCTAACAAGCCTGCATATAGATGTAATCCAGAGGAAACAAAGGAGATATAAAGGCAAATTGAGGAATTGGAGAGGGGGTACAGTGAGAGAGAGCATGAGTCCATGTGCTTGCCTACTTAAGTACCTAAAAAAGATTGGGATTTGAAGCTTGCTCATGCTGAATTTTGCTTAAATAGGTCACTACTTATGCACAAGCACTCACCTTTCGAGATTGTCTATGGAGTTAATCCTAAGTTACCAATTCCTAAAGGAGAGTTGGTACACAAGATGCCAAGACTAAAGTTGAGTACATAGCAAAAACTTCACGCAGAGTAAGGGCTCGAATGAGAAGGTCAATGATATCTACAAGGCACGAGCAAACAAACATAATCACACATTTCTACAAAGAAGGGGATTTGGTTTGGTTACACTTAAGGAAGGAAAGATTTCCAAATCAAGGAAGAATAAACTTATGCCTCTTGTGATGGACCGTTCAGATCGTAAGTAAAGTGGGGGATAATGCTTATAAATTGGAATTTACCGAGAGATATGGAGTCCATGCTACTTTCAACATTGTGATTTAGCTCCTTATGTTCCTGATAATCAACTTCGAGGTTTGAGGACAACTCTTTTGAAGAAGGGGAGGAGGATACGCATATCAATGAGCAAAACTTCGGGTTTGGGTTTGATTGAAGGTGGAAAACAAGAAGCAACTATGGGGGAGTTAGTGGCTGATGGAGACACAAGCTTCTTGGGTGGCTAGGGTGGATTTTTACGTGTCATGGTAACATGTACAAGCTTCCCCACGTAATGTAAAGCTAGTATAGTTAGTAGTTTGAAGTGTTGAGCTATATGGGTTTTCTTCCCACGTCATTTGATAGGGTTTTACCATATGGTGTTTTGTTATTTTCTTGATGTAGTTTATGAGTCAAGGTTATGGAATCAGCTATGAAAACACAAAATGGAGGTTCTTGAAATAAAGATTGAATCTGAAGAGTTTCTTGAAGTTCTTGAAATCGCAATCAACAAAAATCAACGAGAATCAAAAGTCACTATGCGGGATTTTGACGATTTTTGGAGAGTGGGCACGTTGTCAACGGTTTTTTGTACCTTCACGTTGTTGACTTGGTCAACTAGTTTGGTTATTTGGAAATGGTGACCTAGAATTTGATTTGCAAAATATCTAAGATTTAGACTAGAAATCAATTACAAAATATATGGTGCAGATTGTATCCGGTTTTGATAAGATTCTTCTTGTTATCCTAATCTTAGTTTGTTATACCATATATCTAAGGTAGTTAGGTATGTATAGGATTCGAAATTCTGAAATATTATGTGATATGTTTAGCCTATAAATAGGATGTAAAATACATCAATAAAATTCAGATTTGAGTGATTGAAAAACATAAGTTTTCCGGTTTTTATTGTTTCACGAAGTAAACAAAAATTTGAGAGTTTCTTGTGAGAAATTCGATTGAGTGAGTGGTGCTTTTGCTTTATCTCACGTGAGGATAGTTCTTAGAATTTGAGGGTGCTTTGCTTTAATCAAATTCTACCAATTATTCGCCTTAGAAGTTCGAATTTGTGGTGCGTTGCTTTATCAAATTTGAAGTCTAAGTTTCTTTGTGTGAGTGGCGTTTGTCTATAACAAAATTCACATCAAGAAGCAACATGGGAAGCTGAGGATATGATGAGAGAAAAGTATCCGGAGTTATTTCAGGTTAGTAGATTTACGGGGACGTAACTCGATTCTTAAGGGGGGTAGAGCACGATATAATTTTGCGTGTTTTTACCCTAAATTTTGCAAGTTTTTACTTCTTTTAGTAAAGTTTTATGTCTGCTTACTAAAAGTTGCTAAAGAAAGGGTGAGTCAAATGTCCAAAGTCTACACCAACATAGGATAAAAATGAAAAGTTTTATAGTAAATGTAGTCTCTATTAAAGTTCCATATAATAATTTACATAAAGTTTCGAACCGATACTTCTTTTAAGGGGGGTAGAGTGTAATACTCGATATTTTCACGTATTTAATAAGTTAATTTCGTATTTTATGTGTATGGTTTTTGTATTTTTATTGAGAATTTAAGGTCAATAAAGAAAAAAATTTAAATTAATTAATAATTAATATTATTATTTTATGTTTTCTAAAGATTATAAATTATATTTCATGCCACTTTGAGTTTTAATAAATATTATAAAAAATTTCTAAATATAGAAATTTTAGAGTTTCTTAAATTATTTTAAAATAAGGGCACAAAAGTAATTTCAAACATTAAGGGTATTTATGTAATTGCACCAAAACCTACTTTGGGCCTATAAATACCCCTTAATTCAGAAAATTTCAGATTTAATTTTCAACTTTAGTGATTTAGGAATAAAAAAAAATAAAAGAAAAACAAAAAAATGGAGTACAAAATTCCGGGAAAAAAAAGGATTTCGATGCTCGTTCTTCTTCGCTCGCCCTCCCCTTCGCGCGTCCCCCTTCCCTCGCCGGCGTCCTCCCCTTGCGCCACCAGCCCTCCCCTCTTCGTAATTTTTGAGCACTATATAAATTAAAAAAATTCTTCCTCTTTTCTTTTTAATTCAATCTTGCAAAATTCATGTTTATAATTATGTTTAATCATGTTCTAATCATGGTTTATAAAGTTATAATTATGTTTAATTAATGTATGAAATTATAAAGTTGTTCATGAAATTTTTAATTAGGGTTTATGAAATTTATAGTTTTATGGCTTATAATGATCCAAACTTTCATATTGTGATCATAAACTGTTGTAGCATGAATATGTGATGATTTTATGAAGTTTGAATTTGTTTTTAAGGGTTTTAAAGTTGCTTAATATTGCTGTCAAATTTTTAAAGTCATGAAAACATGTAGTAAAAATGTTAAATATGTTGTACTTTATGAAAAAATATTTTAAAGCATTGATTAGATGTATAATGATTATAATCGATTGTAAAAGAGTTTTATGCTTGATCTATGATGTTTTGATGAGTTTTTAAAGAGTTTTGAATAATTAAAGAAACTTGTGAATTTTTATTATCACGTGTTCATGACTTAATAAAAATAGTAACACGTGAAATAAGTAGTTATAATTTTTCTTAATGCATCAAAATATTGTATGATGATCCTAGGACATGAGTATAGTATTTTAAGATAAAAAAAATATGGTATTTAAAAGGGTTTTAAAGTGTTTTTACGAAATTTTATAAAGCTGCCATTTTTGGAAAGTTATTGAAAATCAAGTGTTTTGCGAAAAAAAATTAAACTAAAGTATGGAATTGAATAGAGACCATATAAGGAACGTTTTGGATAAGTTTCCAATATAAAAAGTTAACTTGGAGTTGTTGTAGAAGTTAGTCAACAAGGTTTTGACTTTGCTTCGATTTTCACTATGTAGGAGAATTCGAGCTAGTTGACCTTTAGGAGTTGTGGCAGATCACCACTACAATATTACAAGGTATGTAATTAAGTACTAAAGGCAAAAGTAAAAGTAGTTTCCATGCTTGGTTGTTGTTCTTACATGTTATGAATGTGAATATAAACTGTTGTTTGGTTGACTTGCATGAAAGTATGATCTTTATATTTAGGTTGCATTCCACATCTATAGCATTATTAATTTATCATGAGTAATTGGAATTTTAAAATTATTTCTAAAGTTGGCCAATAGTTAATATAGAAGAAAGGAAAGTAGTTAAGTTAATTAGTTACTTAATCAACAAGAAAGGTAGTTTGTTAATTTTTATTCACATGATTATTGGAAGTTAAATGAGCAAATATTTATGTAGCCACTAACCGTTTAATGTGTGGTAAAGGAAGCTTACCTTAACTAAAGGACACACAATATTATTTTTAGAATCATTTTAAATTCAAGATAATTAATATGGTTTTGTTTAAATTCATGCATGCTTCTATGTGTTGTTATGTGTGAGTCTTAATATTGTTAAACCGGTTAATTACGTAAAGTGAAAGAGGATTCGCACCAAAACTCTTGGAATGTATATACCTTAAGTATGAACCATGGGGGTAGTTGTATGGAACACTGGTCTATGACCTCTAATTGGGGTACAAGACATTGTACTCTTTTATATTTTTAATGCGCTGGAATTTCGTCAATGTGACATAGTTAATACCTTCTTAGAGTTTTTCCCAAGTTGGTGCCCAATAGGGAGATTTTAAAGGAAAGGAAACTCGTTTGATGCAAAATCCAATGTTTAAGTATAATAAATAATTTTATTTGATTTTAGTATATGCACAAGTGAAGAGTTATCAACCGTAAGAAGTATATATATATATATATATATATATGTTATACTTCTATTTTATTTTAATATTAATCATGATTTGCATAGTCTTTGGTATTTATGTACTCAGCTTTGCTGATTGTGTGTTTTGTGCGCATGGCTTTGTTTTTGACTTGGCCCTACAATGACCCACTTGATGGCGAGTAGTTGTCTATGATAACGAGAAAGCTGCAAGTACAAGTGGGCATAAGTAAATCATGCTGGGTTGGAGTGTGAGCGCTTATATCGTAATTTTCTTAGTTTTATTGCTTTATGGACTTGTTAGTTATCTATTATTTGACGTTGACTCTTGTTTTGGAGTTAAAGTATGTTTGGGTTTTAATGGTCTGTAATACGATTCCGAAGTGTAATTNTGATTTCTAAGTTTAATTAAATTTAATTTTGTTTTTTTTTTTTTTTTTTTGAGTTTGGTTTGTTTTAAGTTTGTTTTCAGTTTTACTTTGAGTTTTAATTTTGGCTTTAGTTTTTAAAGACTTCCGCTGTAGTACTTTGATAAAATCCTTAGCCGTTATCACTCCCTTAATATCCTCTTGTGATGTGAATTTTAAGTCCTTTACAGGAATTACAACTCACAATGTTGTTTTTTGTTCGTTGGGCAATAAAAGTTGTACGAAAATTTGAGAGTTGTCACTCAAGACTCATGCATTTTTCCTCTCTTTAGGTAGATGTATTTTCTTTTATGATCAATAAAGTAACAAAGATAGATTTAAATACTCTTGATCGCAACTAAGCTTTGTCGAAATTGACAATTGCAAAAGTGAAGTTTCTAAGGGAAACACCCAAACAAAGCCATGCTTTAATTTTGTCAAAATTCAACTCTAACTTTTATTAACAAATTAAAGGGTATATAGGACTAAGTTTGGAACAATTCTCCAACTCATAGTAAAATAATATTCTTAACAAAATATGAATCCTAAAGTGCCAAGCTGGACGTGCAAATTTCCCCACTTGTGCCCCTATAACTGGCCCCCTAACAAACAACAGATCCACTTGCACAATCCACTTGCACAACTTGATCTATATCCTAACAACTTCCCTAAAATCTTAACAAACTATATAAAAAAAATTAAAAACAACATAAGCATCATAAAATACATCAAACATCACGAAAAACTAAGGTCACCCAAATCTTAGAAAGATCGTCAAAATCCTCGCCACATACCATGCTTCATTTTTGCGCAATCTTCAAGAAATGAGAACAATTTTCTATAACCCTTTCAAGATTTAACCTTTAAATCAAGATACCTCCAAGAAATGAATCTCCATGCATTTTAGATGAAAATGATGATCAAAATGAAATGAAGAATAAATTGAAAGGTGCCTAAAATGAGAAAAACCCTAGCAAATGCAGTGGGAAAAATCCCATAGGCAAAACCACCAGGCAGCCTTATATTCACATCACACTCCCCCTGTTAAGAAAGCACTTGTGTCAAGTGTTGTAAGAGAAAGGAACTAGATCATCCACAGGAATGGAAGCCACAATCACTTGACAAAGCAATGCTTGATAAGTTTGAATTGGCGCTAGAATTGAAGGAGGGTTTTCACTCAAGAGTCCCGCAATTTTCCTCTCTTTAGGTAGATGTATTTTCTTAATGATCAATAAAGTAACAAAGATAGATATAAACACTCTTGATCGCAACCAAGTGTGGTCAAAATTCACAATCACAAAAGTGAAGTTTCTAGGGGAAACACCAAAAAAGCCACGCCTTAATTTTCTCAAAATTCAACTATAACTTTTATTAACAAACTAAAGGGTATTTATAGGACTAAGTTTGGAACAATTCTCCAACTCATAGTCAAATAATATCGTAAACATAATATAAATCCTAAAGTCCCAATTTGGACGTGCGAATTGCCCCATTTGTGCCCCTAAAACCGGCCCCCTAACAAACAATAGATCCGCTTGCACAATCCACTTGCGCAACTTAATGTATATCCTAACAACTTGCCTAAAATCTTAAAAAACTAAGATGTAATCCTAAAAAACTATCTAATAAACTTAAAAACAAGATAATTATCATAAAATACATCAAAAATCACGAAAATCTAAGGTCACCCAAATCTTAGAAAGATCGTCAAAATCCTTACCACATAACATGCTTCGTTTTTGCGCAATCTTCAAGAAATGAGAACAATTTTCAAGAACCCTTTCAAGATTTAAACATTAAATCAATAAACCTTCAAGAAATGAATCTCCATTCATTTTCGATGAAAATGATGATAAAAAAGAAATGAAGACTAAAATGAAAAGTGCCTAAAATGAGAAAAACACTAGCAAATGAAGTGGGAAAAAACCCATAGGCAAAACCACCAATGACCTTGATACCATCCTGCCTAGAGGATGCCGGAAGGGTTTCATCAAAAAGAGTGGGTAGATTTTAAAAAACTATGTCGTGAATTTTTTGACAGCATGGCATTCTTTATCAATGTGGTCCAAGAAGATAAACTATCTTCTGACCCTCTTGACTTGATTACTCCTATGGGATAATCTATCCCACAAGTAATCACTTCCCCATCCTCCCTAGAAGTTAATGGAATATGGGAAAGTGACGACGAGGAGATCTATGCCAGAATGGGGTACAACTTGCTTACCATACCCTAGTTGAAGAAGTTGATGACATCACCGAAGTTTTAAGGCCTTTGTCACTTCTTAAGGACAACACAGTTCATGTCCTTACTCGAACAGGACGCCTTAATACTACTTAAAGTCAAGACAATACTTAAGCTACTCCACCACCTCCTCCACCTCAAGAGTAAAATGTGGTCGTTATGCAGCTCAGAAGAACTAAGGCCGATGTCAACTTATGGCAACTACTCGTCTCTTCAGAAAATCATAGACAAGCTCTACTCAAGGCACTTTCCGATTTAAACGTGGCCGGTGATACTTCTCCAGATGGCTTGGTTAACCTTATAATCCATGAGCAAAATAAGTCATCCATCACTTTAACTGATGAAGACCTTCTAACTGAAGTGCTAAGCCATAACAAAGCTCTCTACATCACTATCATAAGTGGGCAACTCAACATACCTATGACCTTGATTGACAATGGCTCGGCTATCAATGTTTGAGGATCGCTCGAAAGTTTGGGGTGTTACAAGAAGAATTTTCTACTAGTAATTAAGCTATTCGAACCTATGACAACACAAGAAGGGACACTATAGGAGTCACATGGCTCAACTTAGTTATAAGACCGGTCGAGAAGAAGGTTAAGTTCCATGTTATGGACATTAAAACTAGCTTTAACCTTCTTTTAGGAAGGCTTTGGCTCCATGAACTAGGAGCGGTTCCCTCCACTCTTCATCAGAAAATCAATTTCATGCTTGAATGGGTTGTAATCACCATCAATGCGTCTCCAATGAGGTTCTAGGCTACTGATCAACCCATCATCAACATCGAGAAAGATGCTAATGATGAAGACTTACAGGGATTCTGAATCGCCGTCATTAAGGAAAGAGAGAAAGCTCCTTTTGAATTTGATCCTCATTCAAATTTAGTCATCAATGCTCTACTTTGCAACCAAGGCTACTTTCCTGGAATAAGAAAGGAATCAAGGAGGGCTCTTGCTGCCACCCTTTTTAACCTCCAACCTAAAAACAATAGGTTTAGATTGGGATACTTCCCAACCCAGGTTGACTATAAGGAGCTTCAAAAGCATAAAATGGGTAGGAATGATGGAGACATTGAGATTCGTCGCTATTCTCTAATCAACCAAACAAGAGGTGCTCATGGTTATGAATACTAAATCCTTTGATCCAACCAAGCTTATCACTCCTACAAATCAAGTGGTTAGAGGATGGCGCAAGAACGTAAAGATCACTACGCCGGAAGGGAAGATCATGTACATCACCATAGGGAAAGACCCAATGTTCAACGAGTCTGAATTTGAGTCTGTTTCTGAGTCAGAGTTTAGCACTATTAAGATGTCTAGTACTAGGAGCTCTACAATTACTAATAAGTTTGTCAAGGAGTGTGTCCCTCCTTTAGATTCTGCTACTAAGGTAAATTCGGATGTCATGCTCAATTAATTTAATAATATGAATTCATTTGCTTACTCCTTGACTTCATCTGCTTGCTCCCTTTCCCTTCTATATGATTGCTTTGTTTCACAAACTAAAGTTAAAACCAATAATGAAATAATAAAGATTGTAGAGGAACATGAAAATAAAACCCCAATAATTGAGGAAACTCAAAAGATCAACATTTCTAACAACGACACTCTTAGAGAATTACAAATTAACCTTACTGATGTGAATTTTGTTATAGACAAACGCCACTCACACAAAGAAACTTAGACTTCAAATTTGATAAAGCCACGCACCACAAATCTGAACTTCTAAGGCGAATAATTGGTAGAATTTGATTAAAGCAAAGCACCCTCAAATCCTAAGAACTATCCTCACGTGAGATAAAGCAAAAGCACCACTCACTCAATCGAATTTCTCACAAGAAACTCTCAAAAATTGTTTACTTCGTGAAACAAAAGAAAACCGGAAA
>PYUH01000795.1:26717-43201 GCA_016808085.1 Suaeda aralocaspica
GGAAACAACTTGCATGTTGTTATTACTCGAAATCATTTTATATTGATTGTATTTTACAGCCTTTTATAGGCTCAACATATCACGATAATATTTTCAGGAAATCAAACGATATCCTAACTACCTTAGATTATTGTATATACAAACGAAGATTTAGGATACACAAGAAAATCTTAACAAACCGGATACATACTTGCACCATATATTTTGTAATCTGATTTCCTAATCTCAATCTTAGATATTTTTCACATCAAATCTAGCCCTCATCTATCCGAATACAACCCTAGTTGACCAAGCAAACAACACAAACATCCGCGTTGACACGTTGCCCACACTATCATAAGACATCTTCAAAAAATCCCGCATATGCATTGCGTGTGATTCTCGTATTATTTCTTTGGTTGGACTTCTCCGATTGCAACTCAAGAAGTTTTTCAAGTCAGATCTCAGTTTATCTATTATCAAGAAACCTCCATTTTTTGTGTTTCCCATGCTTGATTCCATCAACCTTGACTCATAAAACCATCAGAAAATAACAAAACACACCATAGGTAAACCTATCAAATGACTGGTGAGAAAAACCCTATGAGCACTCAACACTTCTAAACTACTACCTATACTTTACTCTACATTACGTGAATAAGCTGTGCAATTCACCATGCCACTAGAAATCCCCCCTAGCAACCCCAAGAAGCCTTGTTCTCCATAAGCCCCAACTCCCCAAGGTTCTTCGTGTTTTCCACCTTCACATCAAACCCAAACCCCTCGAAGTTTTGCTCATTGATATTGCGTATCAATCCTCCTCTTCGTCAAAATAGTTTTGTACTCAAAAAACCTCGAGTTTTGGTCATCAGGAACATAAGGAAGCTAACACCCCAATGTTTGAAATTAGCTTGACGCCAATTTTGCTCCTGGTAAGCTTCCATTTTGTAGGCAATTATCCCCCCACTTTCCTTATGATCGTGAATGGTCCAATCACAACTAGGCATAAGTTTATCTTCTTCCTTTGATTTGGAAATTTTCTTCGTTAAGTGACCAAACCAATCCCCTTTCTTTTGTACACATTTTTAATTTGTGTTTTGTTTCTCGTGCCTTAATAAATATCATTAACCTTCTCAAGATCGAGCCCGTCCACTTCTCCTTCGCATGAATGTTTTGCACTATACTCAACCTTAGTCTGGCATCTTTGTGACCAACTCCCCTTTAGGATCCTACAAAATCAATTTAACTTAGGATGAACTCCCATGACAATCTCTCGAAAGGTTAGTCCTTAGTCATAAGTAGGTGACCTATTATAACAAATTCGCATGAGCAATAGATTTGACTCTTGATGTAATTTACGGCATTTAATTGGGAAACTGGGATACATTTTTGCTGTCGTAGAGCCTTAGCCTCTTCTGTTATTGTAGGAAGGTCGGGTTCCGTATGGCGTAGTAGGAAAGAGAAGGGGGGTGGCAGGGGATGAAGGGGGACTGTAATAAGGAAAAGCTTCAAATCCCCACTCTTTTTGTGTCTAACTACCCAAACCACGCCACAAAACCTTACGATGTTTCGATAGTGACCTTCTGTTTGCCCATCTGTTTTGAGATGAAGAAGATGTGCCTAAACAAAGTTTTCGTGCCTATAACCCTCCAAAAAGTGACTTCCAAAAGTAGCTTCATGATTTTGTGTCTCTATCACTTACATAGTCTTTGGAACCCCATGCAGCCTTATGATTTCTTTAAAGTATAAATCAGCCAATTCCTATGCATCACATATCTTGTGACATGGTGTAAAAGAGCCATCTTTGAAAATCGATCACCACTACACAAATAATATGCACACTCTTTTCCCCTGCTGTCCTGTACCTCAATGGAAATCCAGAGAAAACATCTTCGCAAGGTCCCGCTGTCACTGGCAAATGGAGTATAACAACCTTGAGAAAGGCTGCCTTTTGCTTTTGACAATTAGCACATTGAGCCATTATGCCTCAACATCAACAATCATTTTTTGTGCCAATAAAACTGTTTTCTTGAAACATTGTTAGTGGTCTTCGATGCAAATGTCCAGCATACCTCCTCCAATTGAGCCTCCTTACTAACAACTCACGTATATAGAAACTTAGGTATACACAATTGATTACCTTTAAACAAAAACCCATCATTGTTTAACAGCACCTAGGAACTCGAACCTTTTGAAGTTTGCGCCATTATTGGTCCAAAATCATCCCACCATCTTCTCGTAAAATTGGTTATAAAATCCACCTCCAGCACCTTAAGTTCAAAACACCAACAAATAGACCTTCTTGATAAAGCCATCAGCACACAATTTTAGACTTCCCCGTTTTGTACTGTGAAGAGAAGTGAAAGATTGCAAAATTCCCCATTAAGCATGTCTTGATTCAACTTTTGTTACCATTAACTGTCTTCAATGCTTCATGATCAGAATGTACATATGAATTGGTTAGGCCTTAAATTTGACTCCAATGAGCCCAAGCTCTATATGGCATAGAAACGCCCTTGCATATGTAGAATCGTTTCAGTTTAGCACCATTGTTCACCTTCTCACTTAAAGTAAGCAATTGGCTCTTCCCTTGGACCTAGAACAGCAGACCAATTCCAACCCCACGTGCATCCGCCTACTACTTCCGTCCTCGCCTTTCAATGGGTTTAAGAGAATCTTGGTAAGGCTATTATAGGCGTGTTACAAAGCAACTTCTTAATCCAATTCAAAATGCTTCTTTTGCCCCCTTAGTCCCACTCAAACTGAGGTTTAAATCCTTTTAATGCATTCGGTTATGGAGGCAACACAAGAAAAGTTCTTCACAAACCTCCTATAGAACGGGCTAACCATGAAAGCAGTACTTCAGTCACGTTCGTTTTGGAGGTGGCCATGGATTTTTAGCTTCCACTTGATGGATTCCACAGAAACCCCATTTGGGACCAATATACCCCAAAAAACGGTCACACTGGTACCCATGAAATACACTTCCAAAAGGCATGACTAACCATTCATAAAGCCCTAGCTTCGTTTTAAAACCTGTTTTCCATTCATCACCTTCCTTCATTCTAATCTGATGATATCCACTCCTCAAATCAATCTTTGAAAATAATTGAGAACCATGTAATTCATCTAGCAAATCATCCAATCTAGGTATAGGAAACCTATACTTGACGGTTATATTGTTAACTGCCCTTGAATCAATACACATTCTCCACGTCCCATCCTTCTTAGGTACTATTAATGTAGGCACAGCACATGGACTCATGCTCTCTCTCACGTATCCCCTCTCCATTAATTCCTCAATCTGCCTTTGTATCTCCTTTGTCTCCTCTGGATTACATCTATATGCAGGCTTGTTAGGAATTTGAGACCCAGGAATAAGATCAATTTGATGTTCAATCCCTCTTATTGGTGGTAATCCTGGTGGTAACTCATTAGGAAACACATCTGAAAACTCATTCAACATAGGTTGCAAAACCCTAGGAATTTCTGGGGCTTCGTCTTGTACCTCTTTGGCTAACAACATATAAGACATAGAACTTGTTTTCAACTCCCTTTCTAACTCCTTTCCACCCACCAACAAAACACCTTTAGAATTACCCATGCTTGTTTTAGGTTTAGAAATCATCAAGGGTTTTAATGCATATGATTTTTCATTAGGGTTCTTACGCACAATATAAACATTTGTCCTCCCATTAAACTTCACAAAACGATCATATTGCCAAGGTCTACCCAATAATATGTGACAAGCATCCATAGGACAAACATCACAAAGTACTTGATCCTCAAATTTACCAATTTTAAACGCAATCAAGGCTTGTTTGTTTACCTTAACATCACTTGTGTTGCTAAGCCAATGTAGCTTGTATGGTTGAGGATGTATCTTTGTAGGAATTGCGAGCTTTTCCACCAACAACGTAGATACTACATTTGTGCAACTTCCAGTATCTATGATCACATCACAAAGCTTGCCTTGAACATTACACCTTGTGAGAAAAATTTTATCCCTTTGACTCTCCAAAGGTTGTGCACTTTGAGATTGTAATACCCTACGTAACACTAAGGATTGGCCTTGTGTTTCTGGTTGGACTTCCTCTGTGTCTTCCTCCATATTTTCATCATTGCCATACTCTTCCTCTCCCTCATCCCCATACATCTCCTCCTCTTCTTCAAGGCTTTCCCCATCTACCCAATTTCGAGTTGTTGTGACCCTAGCATGAGGACAATCTCTTTGAATGTGACCTTGCCCTTTACACTTGAAACAAACAATGCGTGAATCACTACTTTGGGGCTTTGAAGATGAACTCTTATCCTTGATGAAGGGTGGTTTAGTAACCTTATCAAAGTTTGGTTTTTGAGGAAAAGTATCACGCTTTTCTTTAGAATCATAGGTTTTGAAGTATGTCTTTGTTTTGCGTGCAACTTGTTTCTCAACCCTTGCTGCCACTCTACAAACTTCATCAAAGGTCCAATAAGGTTGTAATTCGACCTTCTCCCTTATATTTTCATCTAGACCAGCCACAAAACGAGCCACTTTGTGGTCCTCCTTCTCTTCCAAATCACAAATCATGATCAATTTTTCAAACTCCACAATGTATTCATCAACCGTTTTTCTATCTTGTTTTAATGTATGCATCTTGATGAAATTGTTTTGTTCGAAATCTTGAGGAACAAAACGTTTCCTCATCTCCCTTTTCAATTTAGACCATGAAGATATTTTTGATCTACCTTCTTTCCTTCTCTTTCTTTGTAAACCCTCAAGCCATAAACTTGCATAGGAAGTGAGTTTTAATTCCGCCAATTTATAAGACTTATGATCATCATATTCTTTGTAACGAAAAATCCTCTCAACCCTACGAATCCAATCTAGAAATTTTTCAGGATCCATACCTCCATTAAACTCAGGAATTTCGAGTTTAAGATTTCGATCATCATCCCTCATCTTTCCCTTATGTTTGTGCCTTGATCTTGGTTCCTCATCGTCACTAGAACTTGATGAGTATCCCTTTTTTGGTTTACGTACACTCCTCACACTTTCTTGCTCACTTTCACTTGATGATGAGCCCTCCTCTTGTTTAGATTTAGTAGGAGTTTTCTTGGTAGAAGCCATGATGGTTAGGACTTCATCTAAACGAGCCTTTAACTCGTCAATCTCTCCTTGCATACGTAGCTCTTTTGCTTGAGCCAAGCTCAAACCCTTCGTGAATCCTTGTGGATTTTCGTCTCCACCTTCTTGAGCCATGATAATTGATATTGAACACTTGAGATTGAATGAATCTCTCAACGAAAGCACCAAAAGATGATGTGAATTTTGTTATAGACAAACGCCACTCACACAAAGAAACTTAGACTTCAAATTTGATAAAGCCACGCACCACAAATCTGAACTTCTAAGGCGAATAATTGGTAGAATTTGATTAAAGCAAAGCACCCTCAAATCCTAAGAACTATCCTCACGTGAGATAAAGCAAAAGCACCACTCACTCAATCGAATTTCTCACAAGAAACTCTCAAAATTTGTTTACTTCGTGAAACAAAAGAAAACCGGAAACACTTTGTGTTTAATCTCTCAAATCTGAATTTTATTGATGTATTTTACATCCTATTTATAGGCTAAACATATCACACAATATTTCAGAAATCTAAACATATCCTAACTACCTTAGATATATGATATAACAAACTAAGATTAGGATAACAAGAAAATCCTAACAAAACCGGATACATATTTTTGCACCATATATTTTGTAATCTGATTTCTAGTCTAAATCTTAGATATTTTGCAAATTAAATCTAGTGACCATATTTCCGAATAACAACCCAAGGTTGACCAAGTCAAACAACTTGAAAAACCGTGTTGACAACGTTGCCCAATCTTCCAAAAATCTGTCCAAAATCCCGCCATATAACTTGCTTTGTTTCTCGTTGATTTTTGTTGGACTTGCGATTTCAAGAACTTCAAGAAACTCTTCAAGATTCAATCTTTATTTCAAGAAACCTCCATTTTTGTGTTTCTCATGCTTGATTCCATCAACCTTGACTCATAAACTAATCAAGAAAATAACAAAACACCATATGGTAAAACCCTATCAAATGACGTGGGAAGAAAACCCATATAGCTCAACACTTCTAAACTACTAACTATACTTGCTCTACATTTACGTGAATAAGCTTGTGCATGTCACCATGCACACGTAGAAATCCACCCTAGCCAACCCAAGAAGCCTTGTGTCTCCATAAGCCACTAACTCCCCCAAGGTTGCTTCTTGTTTTCCACCTTCAATCAAACCCAAACCCTCGAAGTTTTGCTCATTGATATGCGTATCACTTACACTTAGTCTTCATGATATGCCTGAACTCATCGTGACACTCAAGGAATTCAAAGATGTATTCCCATGTTCCTATGAAGCTATGCTCGGGATTGATCTAGAGAGAGCTAAGCATATCATCCCTCTGAAGTAGGGGGCCAAACCCATTAGGCAAAAATCTTAAATGAATGAAGCCTGAAGTTCAATTAAAAATTCAAGAAGAAGTAATAAAACAATTAAAGGCAGGATTCATTAAGGTAGTCCAATATGTTGATTGGGTTGCTAACATTGTTCCCATGCCAAAGAAAGATGGAAGAGTAAGAATGTGCGTGGACTTTCGGGACCTGAACAAGGCCAATCCAAAAGATGACCTCCCATTGCCTCACATCGATGTGCTTGTTGATAACACGGCCAACCATACCTTGTTCTCGATCATGGATGGTTATGCCGGGTACAACAAAATCAAAATGGATGAAAAGGACACGAAGAAAACAACCTTCACTACTCTATGGGGGTTATTGATGTGAATTTGAATATCTGTGATGAAACACTAACAGTGGATGAGCCAATTAGCCTAATAATAAATCCCATTGGTTTTGTTAAGGATAAATCACAGGTATGGGTGACAATGATTATGGTTGACACTGTAAACTCTAGTGATGGTGGTGGCTTCCTAGCCAACAGTATGGATGATGATCATTAATACTTTGTCACTGGTGGAGTGAGCCATTAGTTAAGTTAAGTGATAGTAACTTTAATTAATGCACTCACATGATGGATCACAGTGGTGGTTACAGGGAACAAGTTTGTTTGGTCCATGAGTTTTTTCCCATTTCACTTGACAGGGTTTTCTCATTTTGGACATCATTATTATTAATTCTTGTGGAGTCTTGATCATCATAATTATTCTAAAATACATGGAGGATAGATTCTTGAAGGTTTCTTGATTAAAAGATTGGATCTTGAAACATTTCTTGAAGTTTCATGGAAATCTTGAAGAATTGCGTAAAAATTGACGGAAATTGGTGGCGTGATTTTTCACAATTTTTGGCAATCTTGGGCATCAAGATTATTTCGTGATTTTTAATATTAAATCTGATGATTATCTTGCTTATTAATTATTTAGTTAAGTTGTTAGGATAATTTCTTGATTAGATAAGTTGTTAGAGTCTGTTAAGCAGGATAAGATCAAGATGTAGTGATGATGTGGCATTCTTGTCTTGTGTGTCATATTTGAGTCATGTAAGCTGAATTTCAGCCTAAGTTATACGTGTTTTAGGAGTCCTTGAGTCTTAGAAAATTTTTAGGACTTAGTCTTAGGAAGTTATATAAATAGCTTGTAAAAAAATTATAAGTTTTATGCATTGAAAATTCAATACTTGAATTTCCGGAAATTTGCGCAAATTTACTTGTTCGAATTTTCTATCCTAAATTTGTGAGTCAAGAGTAATAAACAAATTTAGAACCTAGTTAATTTATTACAAGAGTGTATTGATTAATTAGTCTTCAATTAAATTAATCTAGGAGTGGAGATTTAATTGTTAAAAATCGTGAGTTTTCGGTTGTATTTGCGAGTACCACTTAAAATCCACATCACACCGCCGGTCATCCCTCCCCTCTTCAGTATGTTTTTCAAACTTCTTTAAATATATATATATATATATTTCTCCTTCTTTCTTTTTTAATTCAATCTTGCAAATTCATGTTCATATTTATGTTTAATCATGCTTTTATAAGTTTTAATCATGTTTTAATAAAGTTATGAATTATTTTAAGCCATAAACTAAATTGTTGTTCATGAAATTTTAGATTAGGGTTTACCAATTATGCAAGTTATGATTTTTATGAGTTTTTATTTTTTAAACTTCAGTATTATAATCATGAATTATTGTTGTGTGAATTTATGATGATTTTATGAAGTGTACATTGATTTTTAAAGGCTTTGAAAATAAAATAAATTTCTGTCCAAAATTTATAATCATGAAATTCAACTGAATAAGTATTTTGATCATGTTTTGGCTTTTTAAAAAATGTTCTAAAGTATAGATTGGTTTCATAATTATGTTAGTTGATTATAGAAGAGTTTTACAATGAAATTTTGAATATTCCATGAGTTTTTCATGACTTTAAAGTTAATCAATAAATCTGAAATTTTTATAAAAACAAGTTAAAGAAAGTGTTAAGTGTTCATATTATGCTAGTATGATCACATATTAATTCTATGATGTTACATATAACTTTTAGTATGTTTTATGAAGTTTAAAAGTGATTTTAAGCATGTTTAACATGCTGCCTAGAATTTATAAAGTGAATAATTAGGCTTTTAAAGTATGTAATTAGCATAAATTAATCATATAAATTAAGTAATACATTGTATGATCGATTTATGTTGTTTTTGAAGCTTTTCAAGGAGTTTTGGTAATTTTATATTGCTGTCCACTTTTCTAAAGTGGCATAAAATTTTTTACTAAGGTTTTATAAAGCATAAATAAGTCCCAAAAACCGAGTACTCATACAATAGAAAAGTAAAGTGTAGTATGGAATTGAATAGAGACCATATAAGGAAGTTTTGGAGAAAGTTCCAATGTAGAAGTAGTTGTAGTTGTAGTTGTTGTAGAACTTAGTCAAGAAGGTTTTAATTTAGTTCCGGTTTTTCCTTATGTAGGAGACTTTGAACTAGTCCACTTCTTGAAGTTGTGGCTAAGCACCGTTAATTTACAAGGTACGTAAGTACTAAAGCAAACATAGGAATTAGAATGCATGCTTGAATAATTCTTGATTACATGAAATCTTGTATGCTTGTTTTGAATCATGAATTTATGTGCATAACAAGTTATTAGTAGCATGTTTTTGTAGTATGTTGACATTCCATGCTGAAAAGTAAAATGAATTTTTATAAGCTTGAATTGGAATGTTATGATAAGTTTAATTTGGCCAATAGTTTATGAATCAAGGAAGGAAGTTATTTTTTTTAAGTTGGCTAGTTACTTAATCAACAAGAAAGGTAGTTTTGAATTTTTATTCACATGATTATAAGAGGTTATGAGCAAATATTTTATATATGTTGCCACTCACAGTTTAATGTGTGGTCAAGAAGAAAGTAAGTAGTTAGCCACTCACAGTTAATGTGTGGTAAGGGAAGTTCAGTTTAATAAAAAGACACACATGAGATTAACTCTGAATCACCTTAAATTGAAGATAATTAAGTTGGCTTGCTTGGTTTGATGCATGTCTTTTTGTGATGTTGCATGAGAGTCGTACAATTGCTAAACCTGTTAAATCCCGTAAAGTGTAAAAGGGCTTGCATCAAAACTCTTGGAACATATATAACTTGAGTATGAACAATTGGGGGAGTTGTATGGAACAGTGACCTATGACTTCTAATTGGAGTACAAGACGATGTACTCTTTTCTACTTTTAATGCGCTGGATATCCGTCACTTTAAGTGACATATTAATACCTTCTTGGAGTTGCTCCCAAGTTGGTGCACAATTGGGCGATGATTTTTAAGGAGGAAACCCGTTCGATGCAGGATCCATAAGGTTAAATATAATAAATAACTTAATTGAGTCCATGTACAAGTAAAAGTTATCAAAGGTAAGTTGAATGCATGTTTTATTTCTTTTTGGTTATTGTATCATCTTTAGTAGTTATGTACTCATCTTTGCTTACTATGTGTTTTGTGTGCATGGCTTTGTCTTGGACTTGGCCCTACAATGACCCACTTGTGGTGAGTAGTTGTCTAGTAAAAGAAAAGCTGCAGGTACAAGTGGGCATAAGTCATTCCATGATGGGCTGGAGTGAGAGCACTTGCTGTGTTTTGTAGCTTTACTTTATTTTATTGCTTATGAAGACTAACATTTATTTTGGATGATTGTTTTATTCCTAAAGACTTTTAGTTTTGGTTTTTAAGAGCTATTAATATGGTTCCGAAGTGTAATAAGTTTAAATTTTGAGATGGTTTTGAAGTTAGTTTTAAATTGTTTTGGTTTTAAGACTTTCGCTGTAGTACTTTGATAAATGCCTTAGCAGTTATCACAGTGGCGGTAATACTTTGGTTTTTCCATATTTCGAAGTTTTAATAAATATATTCCTCAATAACTATAATATGTTTTCCGGAAAAATGAGAAGTAAGAAGTTAGGAAATTTTAGGGTGTTACAAAGTGATTACAAGAGCTTAGATTTTGAAATAAGATAAATTTTATTTTTGGGGGTACCCTAAGTTTTATTTTTTGAAAGAAAGGGAATTTCTTAAATTGGAAACTTTTCGAAAATGGAATTTTCCTAAGATTGTAATTTCCGAAAATGGAAAGTTTTGAAAAATAAATTATGTGTGCGGGTATGCAAGGGATTCAGGTATGTATTATGTGTTATTGCTTTAATACCATGTAGGAAGTTTGGGAATGTAGGGTAGACTTTTTTTTTGTTCTTTTATGCATTAAAGTTCATGTTTAAGGTGTTGCTTATGTGAATAGTTGGGTGTAAGGAAAATTGTATGTTAGTCACAAGACCTCTTTTTGTAAAACTACTAGTTTGTTTTGTTTTGTTTTGGGAAGGATGGACCATTAGTCTTAAGTTTTGTGCACGATGTCACATAGTATGCCTAGTAAAGATATTCAAATAGGAACTTTGGAGAAGAAAGACTACGAAAGTCCACCTCAATATGTCTGGAAAAGTTGTTGGTACATGAGTAATGTGTTGAAGTTACCACAATGGGATCAGCCTGACCATGTAGCAGTTGTTGTTGCAGGCCTTCCAAACTATTCTAAGTATAAGGATGCAGTTGGTAAGTGGGGTTGTGATTGGAGGTTCTTGGAGGGGTATATTGCTAAGAAAGAGCAGGAGTATCAAGAAATGAATGCAAGTGAGGAGACCCCGCCCGCACCAAACCCCGAAGGTAGCCAAGAAAGTAAAGACTTGATGGTGAAGGAGACTCCTACGGGTTCAAAGACTGATAAGTCATGGGATAAGTAGAAGGATGGTTGAGAGAGTTTAATAAGCTGTTTGGGGAAGTTGAGTGTATATTGGAGCTTAAAGTGAATCATGTTGTGTGCTATATGAGAGGAGAACTTGATTTATGGTGGTCACAAAATCAGGCTTTAATAAGGGCTTTACCATGATTTAATTGGGATATGTTTCAGGAACAGATTCGTAATAAGTTCTACCCTGTGTTTCTTCAGAACTAGAAGGCTAAGGAGTTTCTAGAACTTAAGATGGGAAGTATGTCTGTCACTGAGTACTACTCTAAGGTCATAGCATTGTCTAGGTTTGCTCATGAGGCTGTAGCAACTGAGAGGTTGAAGGCTAGTCGCTTTGAAAGAGGGTTACCCTTAGACTTATAGTCACAACTAGCTGGACAGATCTTTGAATCCTTGGATGATTTATATGGTAGAGCTACACACTTGTATGCCATAGACCAAAAGAAGAAGGAGGTACAGAAGGACGGTGAGACGAGGGAGAAAAGGAAGGATGGTGGAGGAAACTTTAACCAACAAGGGAATCATGGAGGATATAAGAGACCTCGTTTTAATAACAACTGTCATGGTAATAAAGGAAACTTTGGGAAGCCTAATTCTGGAAATGGGAATAAAACTCAGGTGGCAAGTCAAGGAGGGCATGTGTACTTTTGCAAAAAGTGTCCCAACAATCACCCAGGAAAGGACTGTGCAGGGAACCCAGTGACTTGTCGGTTGTGTAACAAGCTTGGACACTGTGAGTACGAGTGCTTCTCTAAGAACAAAGGAAAGGAGGAACAAAATTCTCAAGCTAGGGGAAATCCAACTGGGGGACAACAAAAGGGTTTCCAAGGAAATATGGGAGGAAAGGTGACATCTCAAGCCGGGAATAGGAATGGGAGTGGGAATGGAGGAGGACAGACTAAGACCTCAAACACTGGAATGCTGAATGTGATGGCTCGAAGTGAAGCGGATGCTAATAAGGATGTGATTACTGGTACCTTTTCATATTCACTCTCTTCTTGTTAATGTTTTGTTTGGTTCTGGTACAACGTATTCTTTTGTATCCACTAAACTTCTAGAAAAGTTAAAAATTGTGTTGGGAAAAGTAGATGCAATAGATATGTCAATAGTGTTACCTTCAGGACAAGAAGTGCAATGTTCAAGGAGATTTGAAGATGTTCCTATTGAAATTGAGGGAGTGGAGTTTAAGGCTAACCTAATCGAGTTTGATTTAGGTGACTTGGAAGTGATCCTAGGAATGTATTGGTTGAGTAAACATAAGGCTGAAATTCTATGTGAACCACAGAAGATCTCGTTGATGAATAAGGGTAAGAAGGTGAGCTATTGGAGGGCAGGAAGACCAAAACACAACAAAATAGTGTCAGTAATGAGGTTTTCTAGGTTTGTTGAGAAAGGTTTTCCAATCTACCTTTGTAGTGTGAGAGATGTGGATCATGTTGAGACCGCTAAGCCTGAGGATATTGAAGTAGTAAGGGACTTCCTTGATGTATTTCCGGACGAGATTCCGGGAATTCCACCTAAACGAGAAATTGACTTTACCATAGACTTAGTCCCAGGAACAACACCTATTTCCAAAGCACCCTTTAGGATGGTGCCTACAGAAATGAGTGAGTTGAAGGAGAAGTTGCAAGACCTATTGAAAAGGGTTATATTAGGCCTAGTGCTTCACCTTGGGGAGCACCAGTACTGTTTGTGAAGAAGAAAGATGGGAGTTTAAGGTTATGTATTGACTATAGGAAGCTGAATACGGTGACAATCAAAAATAAGTATCCATTACCGAGGATTAATGACTTGTTTGATCAACTAAAAGGAGCCACTGTGTTTTCTAAGGTTGATTTAGGCTCATGATACATCAATTGAGGATTGCTAATGAGGACATATCGAAAACTGCTTTTCGCACTAGGTATGGACACTATGAGCTCACTGTTATGCCTTTTTTGGTTAACCAATGCGCCATCAATTTTTGTGGATCTAATGAATAGAATTTTTCAACAGTTTTTGGATAACTTTGTGGTTGTTTTCATTGATGACATCTTGGTGTATTCTAAGAGTAAGGAAGAACATGTGGAGCATTTGAGGACAATCCTGATGACATTAAGGGAGAATGAGTTGTATGCTAAGTTTTCGAAATGTGAGTTATGGTTGGAGAAACTAGCATTCTTGGGGCATATTGTGTCAGAAGAGGGAGTTGAAGTAGATCCAGCCAAAATTGAAGCAGTTAAGGAATGGCCTACACTGAAGAATGTAACGGGTGTACGGAGTTTGTTAGGGTTAGCAGGTTACTATAGGAGGTTTGTGAAAGACTTTAAGAGAATTGCTAAACCTATGACTTCGTTAATGAAGAAAGACTGTAAATTTGAGTGGAGTAATAAGTGTGAAGAGGCATTTCAGATTTTAAAAGAGCGTTTAACTACAACTCCAGTGCTAACTTTGCCAGATGGAAGTAACTCTTATGATGTGTATAGTGATGCTTCTAAAAATGGTTTGGGATGTGTTTTAATGCAAAATAGAAAGGTGATAGCTTATGCTACGAGGCAACTGAAACCATATGAGGTGAACTACCCTACTCATGATCTGGAGTTAGCAGCAATAGTGTTTACTTTAAAGATATGGAGACATTACTTATATGGGGTGAAATGTGAGATATACACAGACCACAAGAGTTTGAAGTACTTTTTCACTCAAAAGGATTTAAACATGAGAAAAAGGAGATGGCTTGAGTTGATCAAGGATTATGACCTAGATATTCAATTCCATGAAGGGAAAGCTAATGTAGTGGCAGATGCTCTAAATCATAAAACAAAACATGGAGTAAATACCTTGGTGGTTGCTAATGAACTATGTAAGGACATAGAGAGATTGAGCTTGGAAATAGTGAAGGAGGGAGAGTTGGAAGAAATTCTTTGTATTCTTAGTATCCAACCAACAATACTCCAGGAAATTAAGAGGAACCAGGAGGGAGATGTGAAACTAGACAAAATTAGGGAAAAGATGAAAGTAGAGAAGCCTATGGATTTTAAGATTCATGAGGATGCAAGTTTAAGGTATAAAGGAAGGTGGTGTGTACCACAGAAATGTGAAATTTGAAACGAAGAATCATGGAGGAGGGTCATAATACCCCGTATTCAGTGCATCCTGGAGGCGATAAATTATATAAGGATTTAAAGAAGATGTATTGGTGGCCTAGGATGAAGAGAGAAGTGGCTGAATTTGTGAGTAAATGTCTCACTTGTTAAAAAGTTAAATTTGAGCATAAGAGACCTTAAGGAGAAGTCCAACAACATGAAATACCAACATGGAAATGAGATTGCATTTCAATGGACTTCGTGACTTGCTTGCCAAAGTTGAAGAATCAGAATGATATTATATAGGTAGTGGTGGATAGACTTACTAAGTCAGCAGTGTTTATACCCATGAAAGAGTCTTGGAAAATGGAACAACTTGCAAAGACTTACATAAAACATGTTGTGAGGCTACAAGGAGTTCCAAAGGATATCGTCTCGAATAGGGACTCTAAGTTTCTTTCCAAATTCTGTAAAAGTGTTCAAAACTTTGGTACAACATTGAAAATGAGTAGAACTTTCCATCCAGCAACTAATGGACAAACTAAGAGAACCCTACAAACCTTAGAAGACATGCTAAGGGCTTGTGTAATGGACTTTCAAGGGAATTGGGAGGATCACTTGGATCACATTGAGTTTTCATACAACAATAGTCACCATGCAAGTATTGGCATGGCACCTTTTGAGGCTTTGTATGGAAGGAAGCGTAGAAGCCCCTTGTGTTGGAATGACATAAGTGAGACAATGATTCTAGGACCTCAATTAATAGAAGAAACCACCGAGAAAATTAGAGTTATACAAGCAAAGATTCAAGCAGCACAAGATAGACAAAAGTCTTATGCGAATCAAAAATGCCAAGAATTTGTGTTTGAAGTTGGCGACAAGGTGTTACTAAAGGTATCACCAATGAAAGGGGTGACGAGGTTTGGAATGAAAGGAAAATTGTGCCCAAAATACATAGAACCCTATGAGATCTTGTAAAGGGTTGGAAAGGTAGCTTATAAATTAGCATTACCATTAGAGTTGTGCAAGGTTCACAATGTTTTTCATGTGTCTCAACTGAGAAAGTATGTGCCACACGAGTCACATGTGTTACAACCTAAAACAATAAAGTTAGACCAAAGATTTACCTATGAGGAGAGGCCAATTAAAATCCTGGACAGTAAAGTCAGAGATACTCGTAGAAAGAGTGTCAAAATTGTGAAAGTGTTGTGGTCTAACCAACAAACCGATGAAGCTACTAGGGAAGCTGAAGATATGATGAGAGAAAAATACCCAGATCTATTTCAGGTTAGTAGTAGAGTTACGAGGTAGGAAGCGACCTGTGTTTTTCGCGCGTTTATTTTACCCTCAATTTTGTAAATTTTTTTGAGTTTCTACGACTTTTAAGTAGGATGTTTATGTTTGTCTACTAGAAAGTTGTCAAGTAAGTGTCTAAGGTCTACAACAACATAGTATTTCAGTAAGAAAGTTTGAAGTAAATGTAGTCTCTATTCAAATTCCATACACCAATCCAGACAAAGTTTCGGGACGAAACATCTTTTAAGGGGGGTAGACTGTAATACCCCACATTTTCACTTATTTCAAGAAAGTATTTTTGTATTTTATTCATATAGTTTTAATATTTTTATTGAAAATTATGTTCTGTAGGAATATTAAATGAAAAGAAATTAATAATAAATAAAATAGATAATAAATAAGTTTTGATTGAAAGTAATTATTTGTGTTCATAAATAATATATTTATGTTTTAAAAATATTTTAAAAGGCTTCTAAAAATAGAATTTTCAAAGGCTTACTAATTTACTTTGAGGCAAGGGCCTAAAGGTAATTTCCACTTGTTAGGATAAGTATGGGCTTTTCCAAATCCTACTTTGGGGCCTATAAATACCCCCTTAAAACCCAAATTTCAGATTTTCATTCTCATACTAGTCATTAGGATTCCAAAATTTAGAGAGAAGAGAGAAAAAAAAAGAGTTGTGATTCCTTTAAAAAAAAAAGCTAGAGTTTTGAAAACCAAAGGAAAAAAAGTTTTTTAGTTTCTTGGGATCCGTTCCCGTCGGACCCACCTACAGATTACCGAAACTGCTGCGCCAGCCGTCCCCACCGCCGCCGGCTGCCACCGTCGGTCACCCCCCCCCCCCCCCCCTCTTTTTT
>PYUH01000795.1:48206-75444 GCA_016808085.1 Suaeda aralocaspica
CCTGATGGTAAGTCATCTAGAAATACATCTTCAAATTCTTTCAATAGTGGTTAATGAATTTTAGGGATTGCAGATGTTTCAACTCTAACATCTTTGGCCATCAACAAAAATACTTGCTGACAATCAGTCAATTCGTTCTCCAATTCCTTAGGATTAGTCAAAAACACTCCCTTTTTATTCTCTACATTCAATTGCTTCTTGTGTTGCGCCACTTTTAGAGGTTTCAAAGCAATTGGCTTGTTAGTTTCCTGTTTCCTGATGATGTAGACATTGGTTCTTCCATCATACTTCACAAAACGGTCATATTGCCAGGGTTTACCGGAAATATATGACAAGCATCCATTGGACAGACATCACATATCACAGAATCCTCAAACTGACCAATTTTGAAATTGATCAGGGCTTGCTTAGTCACTTTGACATCACTGGTATTGCTTAGCCAATGTAACTTGTAAGGTTGAGGATGATTGTATGTGGGGTAATTCAATTTCTGAATCAATAGTGTAGAGACCACATTAGTACAGCTACCACTGTCAGTTATCACATCACACAACCTGCCCTGTACATTACACCTACTCACGAAAATTTTGTCCCTCTAGTTCTCTTTAATTGGCGCAGGTTTAGACTGAAGAACCCTCCTGAGGACCAATGCCTAACCCTGTGTTTCTGCCTCCACTTCTTCCATACCATTGCTACTTTGATGTTCCAGGGAATCAATATTTTTTTCCTCCCCTTCTTCAAGAAGAACATCTAAGTAGGCATCTTCGATTTCCCTTGCTTCCCTGGCAGTGATTACTCTAGAGTTTGGGAAATTTCATCGTATGTGCCCTACTCCTTGACACTTAAAACACTTCCTTTTGTCTTCAGGGATTGTTAGTGGTTTGATTGGAGTGGCTGCCCTTTTATCATTGTCGAATTTAGGTTTAGCACTAGCTGGTTGGGAATACACCACTTCCTTCTTGGATACATAGGATTTAAAGAATGCCTTTGGTTTCTTTCAATTCCCATGTTGTTCCACCCTGAGTGCCACTTTGCAGATTTCATCATACGTCCAATAGGGTTGCAATTCTACTTTTTCCCTAATGGACTCATCCAGCCCTGCCACAAACCGAGCAACTTTCTGATCTTCCTTCTCTTCTAGGTCACACAATATCGTCAACTTTTCGAAAGCATTGATATACTCCTCAACACTTTTCTGTCCCTGTTTCAAGGTATGCATCTTCGGGAAATTGTTCTGCTCATACCCATGTGGTACAAATTTTTTTCTCAATTCTCTCTTCAATTTGTGCCATGAACAAATTTTTTTATCTTCCTTCCTTTTTGCGTTTTCTTTGAAATCCTTCATACCACAAGCTAGCATAAGATGTTAGTTTTAATCCTTCATACTCCTTGTAGTTGAAGATCCTTTCGGTTCTCCTTATCCAATCAAGGAATTTCTGGATCTAAATTGCCGTTGAACTCAGGAACGTCCAACTTTAAACTACGATCATTATCCATCTGTTTGTCACGCCTGTTATGCCTGTTTTGGTCATCTTCTTCACTGGAACTTGTGTCATAGTCACGCCTCGGTTTGCGTGCACTCCTGCTTGTATTTTCATCACTAGAACTTGATTCAATTTCATCAATTGCGTGATTTTTCTTCTTGTTTTTCGAACTTCCTGACACAAAATTCATCACTTCTTCTAGCATGGTGCGCAATTCTCTAATTTCGTTGTCCCTTCTGACTTCTCTGGCTTGTTACAAGGACAATCCTTTTTCAAAATTTGCAGGAACTTCGTCACCACCACTTGCCATAGCAATTTTGTTTCAAGTGTTTTGATTAATTGATGGGCACTTTGAGTATAAAAGACCTCTCAACGAGAGCACCAAATTTGATGTGAATTTTCATGTAAACAAAAACTCACAAGGGTATAAACTAAAATGTCGAATCTATAAAGACAAGTCACCAAGATTCTTAATTTTAGGTTGATCAATTATTCCTTTGTTTAAAGCCTAAGCATCCTAAAAGCTACTAATTAAATCACAAGAGTATAAAGAACTTAATTACCAACTCTTTAATTTTTGGATTTTGTTTTCAAGTAAACAAACAAACTTTTTATTCAACACAAACTTAATTAACTACATCCTAATGTTGAGATTAATTATAGGTATAATCAACAACAAAATCCTAACTAAAATCAACTAAAATACACGTAAATCACTAGGAAATTCGTCCCCTACTTGTGCCACTTGCACAAGTTGCACAACAAACTCAAGATAAGATTGCCACATCATCATGCAACTTGCACTTGATCTTATGTTGCCTAACAAACTGTAACTAACTGAAAAATCAAGAAAATATCCTTACAAACTTCCTAACAACCTAAAAAACACGATAATTTATAAATTACAACCAGAATTTCATAAAAAATCAAAGACCCCAAAACCAAGAAAATCATCCCAAATTTCCGCCCATGATTTGCACAATTTCATGATTTTGTGTCAAATCTTCAAGAAACCTTTCAAGATCCAATCTTTTAATCAAGAAACCTTCAAGAAGTCATTTCTCATGTCTTTAAGGCTGTAAATGAAGTTCAAGACTACAAGAAATAAAAGATTCAATGCCAAAAATGAAGAAAACCCTGTGGGAAAAAACTCATAGGCAAAAACCATCTTGTTCCCCAAATCCACCATTCTTGCCTTGATTTGAGTGCCATATTATTGACATGTGACCATGCACACGCAAATCCCTACCCTTGATTTACCATAAGCAACTGTTTCACCTAAGGTTGCATCCCTGCCATTGGCATCCTCACCTTCGAAGTTGATTGCACCATTACTAACCGTGTAACTTATATTTAATACTTGATCACTTTTGTCATTGTCACTGGTGCTTGCATCATTGTTTGTACTGTTGGTGTTGCTGGTTGTCGTTGTTGTTGTTGTTTCTTTTGTTGTTGTTGTTGCTTGTTGTTGTTGTTGTTGTTGTTGTTGTTGTTGTTGCTGTTGCTGTTGTTATTGTTGTTGTTGTTGTTGTTGTTGCTGTTGTTATTGTTGTTGTTGTTGTTGTTGTTTTGTTGTTGTTGTAGTTGTTGTTATTGTTGTTGTTGTTGATTTTGTTGTTGTTCTTGTTGTTGTTGTTCTCGTTTTTGTTGTTATTATTATTATTATTATTATTATTATTAATTAAAGTTCTTCAAGCTTTGATTTCGAATCTAAGAAGCTGTCGATGATTGCACGAAAGGTTTTTTCAATGAGGCCAACAACATCAAAATCTTCATTTTAAGTTCTTCAACAGAGTTAGTTTTGCATGATTATGTGATTTAATTGCTTTATTATATAAATGAGTTGTTTTAAATCAAATTCATGAAATATTAACTAACGAATTACTCAACTTTTAATTAAAATCAACTTTAAGTAGAAACACGGTTTAGGTTTTATGTAATTTCTTGCTAAATGTTTATTGCTTTTATAGTACAAAAATCCAATTTTGCTGCGGTTTTTTTAGAGGTATTTGCTGCGGTTTTTAACCGCAGCACTTGGAGCAGCAGCAATAAACTAGCGTATTATTTGCTGCGGTTCAACCGCAGCAAAAAAATGGACTTTTTGTTGCGGTTGTAGTCAAAACCGCAGCAAAAAGGGGGCAAAAAATGGTGGGAAATCCCACTATTTGCTGCGGTTTTACAAAGAACCGCAGCAAATAGTGGGATTTCCCACCAAAAAAAAGCTTTATTTGCTGCGGTTTTCTAAAAAACCGCAGCAAATAACCACCCAAAAAAATAAAAATTTTTTTTTTTTTTTTTTGCTTTTTAATGCTAAATTGTAGCCAGAATGTTTGTATATGTACAATAGTTGTAATAACAACATTACAGCAGCATTAGAAACCCCCATGATTTGGTGCAATAATGATTAAAAATTTTTTTTCTCTTATTAAGGCTTAGCATAATCTATTTTGATGCAATAATGATTAAAAATTGTTTTAAAGAACTGACCAACTACCAACTGCCTACTGCCTAGTGTAGTGAGTAGTGACTAACTTACTATTGCCAACCTTTACTACCTTATCCTGAAATATTAGACTACATACTACATAGCAGGGCAATATATATATGACCAAAATTCCCTAACTTGCATGTGCCAATTTTCTCACAATATGAAACATCCTTTTCTTTCTGCATTAAATAGTGCATCCTAATATTATTGTGATAATTACCAATCACTATAACCACATTACATAATGTAAATGGCATATTAGCTTTCCTACAAAGGGAAGACATACAACACACTATATTTCTATGTAATTCTCTCATCCTCACAAGACAAGAACATAAACAGCTATGCTCCGAACTCCAGAAAATAAACAACAAATCAAGATCAGAGATATTCAGGATTTAAGGTCTTATTATGAGAGGAGATCAAGAAGAACCTGACTCTAGATCAATGACTATTTTAGGCAACCTGAGTCCCGTCTCTGTGACTGTGAGTCTTTCTTATGATATACAGATGCTCTGACAGTGCTCTGCAAAACATTTACATAATCAAAGTAAGGAAACATGTGCAGAGTCACTTAAGTTGACATGTATTAAAATTCTAGTTCACACAACATCAAAGTCCTAGACTACTAATTTCTAGTGCATGCAATTGATTTAGAACTTTTTACATTAGTTGTTTTGTGTATCCTCATTAGAACTATAAAACGACAGATAATATGGCTATACACAACTACAAACGAGGAATAGATAATAACCACAGTTGCTGTAATTTCAGGTCCCTTGCTTATGGACAGTGGCAACAAACCTTAAAGTAGTCCCCAACAATGCAACAAACCTTAAACAACAATGCAAAAACCCAATTTTTAAACATCATCATTCCAACATAGCCCCAACAATGCAACAAACCATAAACAACAACTAAAGTAGTCCAAAAAACCCAGTAACAACTACATCACCAAATAATGTACTTAAAAATTACAGAAATCATAAAATCTAAAACATATGAAATTAAGTACTCACAGGAGAAATCATAAAATCTAAAACATATGAAATCTAAAACAAGTTAACAAGTTAATAACAAACTTAGAGATTAGAGATTAATACTCAAAACAAACTTAATAACAAGTTAACACAAGTGATATATTGAGAGGAAAAACAGGGGCAAATTAGCAAGAATTATCAAAACCCTAGATTTAAAAAAAAAATAATTCAAAACACAAAACACAAATCAATTGAAAAAGAGGGAGGACGAGGATAGAAGAGAGATGAGAGAATGAGATGAAGTAACATAAAAGGAACAACACAACAATCAACAACAAAACAGAAATAAAAAAAATACCTTAGAAATCGAAAAAATCTAAAATCGATTTGAAGAATCAAAACCAATCACACTCTAAATTTCTTCCCATTAACTATTACACTTGTAGGACGCAATGACACTCTCATACACGAAGTGTATGATAAAATACTATACGGAGTAAAACACAAATGCATTTTTCCACAAAGTGTAGTGTACCATAATCAAAAAGACAATATTTCAACAACAAATTGACGAGCCAGTAAAATAATTAAGAAACCCCCATGATTTGGTTTATTTAAGCAACAGTCACAACAACCAAAAGCCCCAACATAAAACATCTAACACAAAACCTACAAATTTCAGCCAAATTCAACAAAAAACTCAACATTTCAGCCAAATTAAATTAAAACAATCAAAATTAAGAAATTCAACCTCTCTGAAATTCTGAAACAACCAACTACGCAACCGCATATACTCGCGAAATCAACCGTCATCGCGAAATCACTTGACCTTTGACATATGATCTTCCCTTTGACATTCGATCATAAAAAAAAATTCAAAGAAATCATAAAAGAAATCAGAAGAAATATAAGTAATTTAATCATACAAAAAACAAATTTAATACCGGAAAAAATTCACTCAAAATAGAGATTTACTCACCATAATTTCAGATCTGCTTAAGCGTGTAATTATTTAAATCTTCTAAAATCAACGAATCAAATACATTGCTGAAGTTTCAAGTCACATCAAACGAATAATCCATCATTTCTGCAAAAATCAATCAAAGAAATAAATAAATAATTCTCATGAAATCAATAAACAAAACTAAAATAAAAAATTGAATAACAAAATCAAATCTAAACAAAGTATTACCGAAACCAAAATAGCAGAAATCAACCATTGAATTAGAAAGGGAGACATTTGTATGATATCAATTAATTCTGACAATCAAAGTGAGGAAGTTCACGCAGAAAGCCTGAGTTGCCTGACAGTATTTTGCCCATCTCAATATGCAGATTGCTCACCAATGCCTTCTAGAAATGGAACCAAACGCTAATGTATTGTCCACTTGACAGCTACCAAACATATTGGTTTAGGTTTTCATTGTCTCGATGGACTGATGGAAGGTATATATCAAAAACCATAACTAAACATCGTGAAATGATGGAATTGAATGGTCGAGAAAGAGAATGGTCGAGTGAGGAAGAGGCGAGATGGAATTGAAAGGATCAGACGAAAGTGAGAGGGAGAGAATGAGAGAGTAAATTAGGGTTAGAGAGGGAGAGAGGAAATTAGCTAGGGTTGAAAGGATCAGACAAAAGTGAGGGGGAAAATAAGGGGGTGGGTTTATATATGTGTTGGTTTTAATATGGGCTTGGGTTTGGGCCTTTTTATCCGGTTTTTTTAGTTGGATTATTTGCTGCGGTTGAACCGCAGAACCGCAGCAAATAAGTTTCAATGGTTATAAAAAAAATAGAAGGGAACTATTTGCTGCGGTTATCAAAAAACCGCAACAAATCTTCCGCAGCAAAATCCATTTTTTCTACTAGTGTAAAATCAATTAGAATCCATGTTTACTTAAAAAGACCGAAAAGCATGTTTTCATTATGTAAAGATTAAAATCATTTAACTTCTAAAGCGATCACTCATGCATGCTGATGTGAATTTTGTTATAGACAAACGCCACTCACACAAAGAAACTTAGACTTCAAATTTGATAAAGCTACGCACCACAAATCTGAACTTCTAAGGCGAATAATTAGTAGAATTTGATTAAAGCAAAGCACCCTCAAACCCTAAGAACTATCCTCACGTGAGATAAAGCAAAAAGCACCACTCACTCAATCGAATTTCTCACAAGAAACCCTCAAAAATTGTTTGCTTCGTGAAACAAAAGAAAACCGGAAACACTTTGTGTTTAATCTCTCAAATCTGAATTTTATTGATGTATTTTACATCCTATTTATAGGCTAAACATATCACACAATATTTCAGAAATCTAAACATATCCTAACTACCTTAGATATATGGTATAACAAACTAAGATTAGGATAACAAGAAAATCCTAACAAAACCGGATACATATCTTTGCACCATATATTTTGTAATCTGATTTCTAGTCTAAATCTTAGATATTTTGCAAATCAAATCTAGCCACCATATTTCCGAATAACAACCTTAGGTTGACAAAGTCAAACAACACAAAATCCCGCGTTGACAACGTTGCCCAAAACTTCAAAAATCTTCCAAAAATCCCGCCATATGCATTGCTTGATTTCTCGTTGATTTTTGTTGGACTTGCGATTTCAAGAACTTCAAGAAACTCTTCAAGATTCAATCTTTATTTCAAGAAACCTCCATTTTTGTGTTTCTCATGCTTGATTCCATCAACCTTGACTCATAAACTAATCAAGAAAATAACAAAACACCATATGGTAAAACCCTATCAAATGACGTGGGAAGAAAACCCATATAGCTCAACACTTCTAAACTACTAACTATACTTGCTTTATATTTACGTGAATAAGCTTGTGCATGTCACCATGCACACGTAAAAATCCACCCTAGCCAACCCAAGAAGCCTTGTGTCTCCATAAGCCACTAACTCCCCCAAGGTTGCTTCTTGTTTTCCACCTTCAATCAAACCCAAACCCTCGAAGTTTTGCTCATTGATATGCGTATCATCCTCCTCTTCTTCAAAAGAGTTTGTCCTCAAACCTCGAAGTTGGTCATCAGGAACATAAGGAGCTAAATCACCAATGTTGAAAGTAGCATGGACTCCATATTCTCCTGGTAATTCCAATTTATAAGCATTATCCCCCACTTTACTTATGATCTTGAACGGTCCATCACAACGAGGCATAAGTTTATTCTTCCTTTGATTTGGAAATCTTTCCTTCCTCAAGTGTAACCAAACCAAATCCCCTTCTTTGTAGACATGTTGTGATTTATGTTTGTTTGCTCGTGCCTTGTAAATATCATTAACCTTCTCAATTCGAGCCCTTACTTCTGCATGAAGTTTTTGCATATACTCAACCTTAGTCTTGGCATCTTTGTGTACCAACTCCCCTTTAGGAATACTTACAAAATCAATTGGTAACTTAGGATTAACTCCATAGACAATCTCGAAAGGTGAGTGCTTAGTAGCATAAGTAGGTGACCTATTATAAGCAAATTCAGCATGAGCAAGCTTCAAATCCCAATCTTTTTGTGTCTTGCTAACCAAACCACGCAACAAAACCCCTAGTGTTCGATTAGTGACTTCTGTTTGCCCATCTGTTTGAGGATGATAAGATGTGCTAAACAAAAGTTTCGTGCCTATTAACCTCCAAAGTGACTTCCAAAAGTAACTCATGAATTTTGTGTCTCTATCACTTACAATAGTCTTTGGAACCCCATGCAACCTTATGATGTCTTTAAAGTATAAATCAGCCACATTCATAGCATCATCTGTCTTGTGACATGGTGTAAAATGAGCCATCTTTGAAAATCTATCAACCACTACCATAATAGCATCTTTTCCCCTTGCTGTCCTTGGTAACCCTACAATGAAATCCATAGAAACATCCTCCCAAGGTCCCTCTGGCACTGGCAATGGAGTATAAAAACCTTGATGAAAGGCTGCCTTTGCCTTTTGACAAGTAGCACATTGAGCAATTATGGCCTCAACATCAACAATCATTTTTGGCCAATAGAAATGTTCTTGCAACATGGTTAGTGTCTTTGTAATGCCAAAATGTCCAGCAATACCTCCTCCATGAGCCTCCCTTACTAACAACTCACGTATAGAACACTTAGGTATGCACAATAGATTACCTTTAAACAAAAACCCATCATGTAGCACATAGGAACTCATAGAACCCTTTGAAAGTTGCGCCATTATTGGTCCAAAATCACCATCTTGCTCGTAAAATTGTGTTATCAACTCTAATCCAAGCAACTTAAAGTTCAAAACACCAAGCAAAGTATACCTTCTTGACAAAGCATCAGCAACAACATTAGACTTCCCCGTTTTGTACTTTGAAGAGAAGTGAAAAGATTGCAAAAATTCAACCCATTTAGCATGTCTTGGATTCAATTTTTGTTGACCATTAATGTGCTTCAAAGCTTCATGATCAGAATGTAATATGAAGTGATTAGGCCTTAAATAATGACTCCAATGATCCAAAGCTCTAATAATGGCATAGAACTCCTTGTCATATGTAGAATAGTTCAGTTTAGCACCATTCAACTTCTCACTAAAGTAAGCAATTGGCCTCTTCCCTTGGACTAGAACAGCACCAATTCCAACCCCACTTGCATCCGTCTCTACTTCAAATGGTTTAGAGAAATCTGGTAAGGCTAGTATAGGCGTGTTACAAAGCAACTTCTTAATCAATTCAAAAGCTTCTTGTGCCCCCTTAGTCCACTCAAACTTAGGCTTATCCTTCTTAATGCATTCGGTTATAGGAGCAACAACAGATGAAAAATTCTTCACAAACCTCCTATAGAACGAGGCTAACCCATGAAAAGCACGTACTTCAGTCACGTTCTTTGGTGTTGGCCATGATTTTATAGCTTCCACTTTAGATGGATCAACAGAAACCCCATCTTTGGACACAATATACCCCAAAAACGTCACACTTGGTACCATGAAATAACACTTTTCGAGCTTAGCATAGAGCTTTTGTTCTCGTAATGTCCCAAACACACTCCTTAGATGGCTTAGATGATCATTAACACTCTTGCTATACACCAAAATATCATCTAAATATACCACTACAAACTTACCAATGTATGGCTTTAAGACCTCATTCATCAACCTCATAAACGTACTAGGTGCATTAGTTAACCCAAAAGGCATGACTAACCATTCATAAAGCCCTAGCTTTGTTTTAAAACCTGTTTTCCATTCATCACCTTCCTTCATTCGAATCTGATGATATCCACTCCTTAAATCAATTTTTGAAAATAATTGAGAACCATGTAATTCATCTAGCAAATCATCCAATCTAGGTATAGGAAACCTATACTTGACGGTTATATTGTTAACTGCCCTTGAATCAATACACATTCTCCAAGTCCCATCCTTCTTAGGTACTATTAATGTAGGCACAGCACATGGACTCATGCTCTCTCTCACGTACCCCCTCTCCATTAATTCCTCAATTTGCCTTTGTATCTCCTTTGTCTCCTCTGGATTACATCTATATGCAGGCTTGTTAGGAATTTGAGACCCAGGAATAAGATCAATTTGATGTTCAATTCCACGTATGGGTGGTAATCCTGGTGGCAACTCATTAGGAAACACATCTGAAAACTCATTCAACATAGGATGCAAAACCCTAGGAATCTCTGGGGCTTCATCTTGTACCTCTTTGGCTAACAACATATAAGACATAGAACTTGTTTTCAACTCCCTTTCTAACTCCTTTCCACCCACCAACAAAACACCTTTAGAATTACCCATGCTTGTTTTAGGTTTAGAAATCATCAAGGGTTTTAATGCATATGATTTTTCATTAGGGTTCTTGCGCACAATATAGACATTTGTTCTCCCATTAAACTTCACAAAACGGTCATATTGCCAAGGTCTACCCAATAGTATATGACAAGCATCCATAGGACAAACATCACAAAGTACTTGATCCTCAAATTTACCAATTTTAAACGCAATCAAGGCTTGTTTGTTTACCTTAACATCGCTTGTGTTGCTAAGCCAATGTAGCTTGTATGGTTGAGGATGTATCTTTGTAGGAATTGCGAGCTTTTCCACCAACAACGTAGATACTACATTTGTGCAACTTCCAGTATCTATGATTACATCACAAAGCTTGCCTTGAACATTACACCTTGTGAGAAAAATTTTATCCCTTTGACTCTCCAAAGGTTGTGCACTTTGAGATTGTAATACCCTACGTAACACCAAGGATTGGCCTTGTGTTTCTGGTTGGACTTCCTCCGTTTCTTCCTCCATATTTTCATAATTGGCATACTCTTCCTCTCCCTCATCCCCATACATCTCCTCCTCTTCTTCAAGGCTTTCCCCATCTACCCAATTTCGAGTTGTTGTGACCCTAGCATGAGGACAATCTCTTTGAATGTGACCTTGCCCTTTACACTTGAAACAAACAATGCGTGAATCACTACTTTGGGGCTTTGAAGTTGAACTCTTATCCTTGATGAAGGGTGGTTTAGTAACCTTATCAAAGTTTGGTTTTTGAGGAAAAGTATCACGCTTTTCTTTAGGATCATAGGTTTTGAAGTATGTCTTTGGTTTGCGTGCAACTTGTTTCTCAACCCTTGCTGCCACTCTACAAACTTCATCAAAGGTCCAATAAGGTTGTAATTCGACCTTCTCCCTTATATTTTCATCTAGACCAGCCACAAAACGAGCCACTTTGTGGTCCTCCTTCTCTTCTAAATCACAAATCATGATCAATTTTTCAAACTCCACAATGTATTCATCAACCGTTTTTCTATCTTGTTTTAATGTATGCATCTTGATGAAATTGTTTTGCTCGAAATCTTGAGGAACAAAACGTTTCCTCATCTCCCTTTTTAATTTAGACCATGAAGATATTTTTGATCTACCTTCTTTCCTTCTCTTTCTTTGTAAACCCTCAAGCCATAAACTTGCATAGGAAGTGAGTTTTAATTCCGCCAATTTATAGGACTTATGATCATCATATTCTTTGTAACGAAAAATCCTCTCAACCCTACGAATCCAATCTAGAAATTTTTCAGGATCCATACCTCCATTAAACTCAGGAATTTCGAGTTTAAGATTTCGATCATCATCCCTCATCTTTCCCTTATGTTTGTGCCTTGATCTTGGTTCCTCATCGTCACTAGAACTTGATGAGTATCCCTTTTTTGGTTTACGTACACTCCTCACACTTTCTTGCTCACTTTCACTTGATGATGAGCCCTCCTCTTGTTTAGATTTAGTAGGAGTTTTTTTGGTAGAAGCCATGATGGTTAGGACTTCATCTAAACGAGCCTTTAACTCGTCAATCTCCCCTTGCATACGTAGCTCCTTTGCTTGAGCCAAGCTCAAACCTTTCGTGAATCCTTGTGGATGTTCGTCTCCACCTTCTTGAGCCATGATAATTGATATTGAACACTTGAGATTGAATGAATCTCTCAACGAGAGCACCAAAAGTTGATGTGAATTTTGTTATAGACAAACGCCACTCACACAAAGAAACTTAGACTTCAAATTTGATAAAGCCACGCACCACAAATCTGAACTTCTAAGGCGAATAATTGGTAGAATTTGATTAAAGCAAAGCACCCTCAAATCCTAAGAACTATCCTCACGTGAGATAAAGCAAAAGCACCACTCACTCAATCGAATTTCTCACAAGAAACTCTCAAAATTTTGTTTTCTTCGTGAAACAATAAAAACCGGAAAACTTATGTTTTTCAATCAATCTAATCTGAATTTTATTGATGTATTTTACATCCTATTTATAGCTAAACATATCACACAATATTTCAGAATCCTAAACATATCCTAACTACCTTAGATATATGGTATAACAAACTAAGATTAGGATAACAAGAAAATCTTATCAAAACCGGATACAATTTTTGCACCATATATTTTGTAATCTGATTTCTAGTCTAAATCTTAGATATTTTGCAAATCAAATCTAGCCACCATATTTCCGAATAACAACCCTAGGTTGACCAAGTCAAACAACACAAAATCCCGCGTTGACAACGTTGCCCACAACTTCAAAAATCTTTCAAAAATCCCGCCATATGCATTGCGTTGATTCTCGTTGATTTTTGTTGGACTTCCGATTTCAAGAACTTCAAGAAACTCTTCAAGATTCAATCTTTATTTCAAGAAACCTCCATTTTTGTGTTTCTCATGCTTGATTCCATCAACCTTGACTCATAAACTAATCAAGAAAATAACAAAACACCATATGGTAAAACCCTATCAAATGACGTGGGAAGAAAACCCATATAGCTCAACACTTCTACACTACTAACTACACTTGCTTTATATTTACGTGAATAAGCTTGTGCATGTCACCATGCACACGTAGAAATCCACCCTAGTCAACCCAAGAAGCCTTGTGTCTCCATAAGCCACTAACTCCCCCAAGGTTGCTTCTTGTTTTCCACCTTCAATCAAACCCAAACCCTCGAAGTTTTGCTCATTAATATGCGTATCACATGCTTAACTTTAACCCTATTTGTTTTAGGATTAACATGGAAAAATCCATGCCATATTACAATATCATGAAAATGAAATTACATATGAGAACAAGTAGAGGCCGCTACACGTGGGGGGACATTGTGACCTACTTTCTCCTTACCCTCGTCCACGAATCAAGAGATATGAGACCTTCTTATCAATGGCTGTCAATTTACCTTCTTGCAAGACCTAATGGGGTTCCATGAGCTCCCGAAAAGAGCACGGTGACAACTTCCCTACTATTGTTTTGAGTTTCTAAACTCACTCCCTAAGCCAAACATACTCACAATATGCAAACAAACTAAAGACATTCGATGTCCGTAAAAAGGGCACGTGGGCCCTAATAGCCCCGCATCCACAACAGTTATCCCTCTAAAGTGTGGAATCAAGCTCGACAGCTTCTCCATCTTAATAGGTCTGCTAAATAGTTGGAGCAGGAAGTTATTTGGCCGAGAAAATCTGGGAGGAGTGAGAAGAATCAAGATGACAACTCGAAGGTTTGATGATGGCTTCAACAAATGATTCAAGTGTTGGAGAGATTATTGCTTACGGTGATTCAAGGTTTTTGGTGAATCAAAATCATCATCATTTGTGTGCATAGTGGCACACGTCACTTGAAGCATTTGGGGAGCATGGAAGGTTGGGTGGAATTGAGGAATAAGATGGTTTTGCCTATGAGTTTTTTCCCACTACACTTGCTAAGGTTTTTCTTATTTTTGGCATTATTTCTTTCATTTCTTTTTGATTCTTGGTCTTTAATTTACACCTAAAAGACATGGGGAATGACTTCTTGAAGGTTTCTTGATTAAAAGATCGAATCTTGAAAGGTTTCTTGAAGTTTTACAAAAAATCTTGAAAATGCCGCAAATTTGGAGCATGGGTTCTTGCAAAAAATTGTGTGTTTCTTGGCTATCTTTGGGTTTCTGGTTTTTGTGTGTTTTTTTTTGTTACAAGTTGATGATTATCTTGTTTTTTAGTTTGTTAGTTAGTTGGTTAGGATAAAATCCTGATTAGTTAGGATTTGTTAGATTAGATAAGGATGCCTTATTTTGTTCTTATCCGGTTTTGTGATTATTGTGTGTGTGTGGCGCGTTTTAGGGTGGTTAGGGAGCTTGTTAGAGTTTTTTATGCTTGCTACAAGTTTTTTAGAAGTTTATTTGATGCTTTACTATAAATATCCTCAAATAACAATTGTAACAAATCAGATAGTTCGATTTAATAAAAACATTGTGTTCTAAGTTTTATTATTTGTCACAAAAACAAATATTGAATTGTTGGCGAATTTCGTTTGAAATTTCTACCTTTAAGAGTTAGTGCTTGGCTTTATACTCTTGTGAGGATAGTTTTATGAATTGAGGATGCTTAATTGTAATCAATTTATAAAATTATGCAACCTAGATTCGATTTCTTGGTGCATTCCTTTAGAGAAATTGAAGTTAGTTTCTATCCCCTTGTTGTGACTGAAGATTTATATCAATATTCACATCAAGGAGAAATTTTGTTGCTGCTAAAGTGAGATTGATGATGTTTTTTGAATGTCTTTATGATGATTTTTGTTTGATAGGATTTGTACAAAATGATTCAAGATAAGGATCAAGTTGTGCATGTGTGCTTATGTGGCAAACTCGGTTTGTGGATAAGTCTTAGGGGCATGTTTTTTTCTCATTGGTTGCAAGTTGTATAGGTTAGTGAGGGTTGTTATTATGTTTTTAGGATATTTACTTATAAATTGCCTGAGGATTCTATGTAACAACATAAGTTTTATTCATTGAGATTCAATAAATTTTGTTTCTTTCTTGCTCAAATTTAAGGAGTTAAATTGTTCAAGATTCATTCATAAATTCGTGAATTCAGGAGTGAAGATCGAATTTAGACCCTAGTTAATTAGTTTCAGGAGTGTGCTAATTAGTTCGTTTTCAATTAAATTCGTCCAAGAGTGGGAATTTGATTGATCTACACTTGAGTTTTGAGTGTTATCTGAGAGTACCAGTTAAAATCCACATCATGTTTGTTGAATGTCTTTATGGCGTTTGGCTGTAGAGAAATGCAAAAGTGTTTAAACACAGTTGTAAGAGTCCTACTTGATGTGAATTTTGTTATAGACAAACGCCACTCACAAAAAAAAACTTAGACTTCAAATTTGATAAAGCCACGCACCACAAATCTGAACTTCTAAGGCGAATAATTGATAGAATTTGATTAAAGCAAAGCACCCTCAAATCCTAAGAACTATCCTCACGTGAGATAAAGCAAAGCACCACTCACTCAATTCGAATTTCTCACAAGAAACTCTCAAAAATTGTTTACTTCGTGAAACAAAAGAAAACCGGAAAACACTTGTGTTTAATCTCTCTAATCTGAATTTTATTGATGTATTTTACATCCTATTTATAGGCTAAACATATCACACAATATTTCAGAAATCTAAACATATCCTAACTACCTTAGATATATGGCATAACAAACTAAGATTAGGATAACAAGAAAATCCTAACAAAACCGGATACATATCTTTGCACCATATATTTTGTAATCTGATTTCTAGTCTAAATCTTAGATATTTTGCAAATCAAATCTAGCCACTATATTTCCGAAATAACAAACTAAGTTGACCAAGTCAAACAACTTGAAAAACCGCGTTGACAACGTTGCCCATAACTTCAAAAATCTTCCAAAAATCCCGCCATATGCATTGCTTGATTTCTCGTTGATTTTTGTTGGACTTGCGATTTCAAGAACTTCAAGAACCTCTTCAAGATTCAATCTTTATTTCAAGAAACCTCCATTTTTGTGTTTCTCATGCTTGATTCCATCAACCTTGACTCATAAACTAATCAAGAAAATAACAAAACACCATATGGTAAAACCCTATCAAATGACGTGGGAAGAAAACCCATATAGCTCAACACTTCTAAACTACTAACTATACTTGCTCTATATTTACGTGAATAAGCTTGTGCATGTCACCATGCACACGTAGAAATCCACCCTAGCCAACCCAAGAAGCCTTGTGTCTCCATAAGCCACTAACTCCCCCAAGGTTGCTTCTTGTTTTCCACCTTCAATCAAACCCAAACCCTCGAAGTTTTGCTCATTGATATGCGTATCATCCTCCTCTTCTTCAAAAGAGTTTGTCCTCAAACCTCGAAGTTGGTCATCAGGAACATAAGGAGCTAAATCACCAATGTTGAAAGTAGCATGGACTCCATATTCTCCTGGTAATTCCAATTTATAAGCATTATCCCCCACTTTACTTATGATCTTGAACGGTCCATCACAACGAGGCATAAGTTTATTCTTCCTTTGATTTGGAAATCTTTCCTTCCTCAAGTGTAACCAAACCAAATCCCCTTCTTTGTAGACATGTTGTGATTTATGTTTGTTTGCTCGTGCCTTGTAAATATCATTAACCTTCTCAATTCGAGCCCTTACTTCTGCATGAAGTTTTTGCATATACTCAACCTTAGTCTTGGCATCTTTGTGTACCAACTCCCCTTTAGGAATACTTACAAAATCAATTGGTAACTTAGGATTAACTCCATAAACAATCTCGAAAGGTGAGTGCTTAGTAGCATAAGTAGGTGACCTATTATAAGCAAATTCAGCATGAGCAAGCTTCAAATCCCAATCTTTTTGTGTCTTACTAACCAAACCACGCAACAAAACCCCTAGTGTTCGATTAGTGACTTCTGTTTGGCCATCTGTTTGAGGATGATAAGATGTGCTAAACAAAAGTTTCGTGCCTATTAACCTCCAAAGTGACTTCCAAAAGTAACTCATGAATTTTGTGTCTCTATCACTTACAATAGTCTTTGGAACCCCATGCAACCTTATGATGTCTTTAAAGTATAAATCAGCCACATTCATAGCATCATCTGTCTTGTGACATGGTGTAAAATGAGCCATCTTTGAAAATCTATCAACCACTACCATAATAGCATCTTTTCCCCTTGCTGTCCTTGGTAACCCTATAATGAAATCCATAGAAACATCTTCCCAAGGTCCCTCTGGCACTGGCAATGGAGTATAAAAACCTTGATGAAAGGCTGCTTTTGCCTTTTGACAAGTAGCACATTGAGCAATTATGGCCTCAACATCAACAATCATCTTTGGCCAATAAAAATGTTCTTGCAACATGGTTAGTGTCTTTGTAATGCCAAAATGTCCAGCAATACCTCCTCCATGAGCCTCCCTTACTAACAACTCACGTATAGAACACTTAGGTATGCACAATAGATTACCTTTAAACAAAAACCCATCATGTAGCACATAGGAACTCATAGAACCCTTTGAAAGTTGCGCCATTATTGGTCCAAAATCACCATCTTGCTCGTAAAATTGTGTTATCAACTCTAATCCAAGCAACTTAAAGTTCAAAACACCAAGCAAAGTATACCTTCTTGACAAAGCATCAGCAACAACATTAGACTTCCCCGTTTTGTACTTTGAAGAGAAGTGAAAAGATTGCAAAAATTCAACCCATTTAGCATGTCTTGGATTCAATTTTTGTTGACCATTAATGTGCTTCAAAGCTTCATGATCAGAATGTAATATGAAGTGGTTAGGCCTTAAATAATGACTCCAATGATCCAAAGCTCTAATAATGGCATAGAACTCCTTGTCATATGTAGAATAGTTCAGTTTAGCACCATTCAATTTCTCACTAAAGTAAGCAATTGGCCTCTTCCCTTGGACTAGAACAGCACCAATTCCAACCCCACTTGCATCCGTCTCTACTTCAAATGGTTTAGAGAAATCTGGTAAGGCTAGTATAGGTGTGTTACAAAGCAACTTTTTAATCAATTCAAAAGCTTCTTGTGCCCCCTTAGTCCACTCAAACTTAGGCTTATCCTTCTTAATGCATTCGGTTATAGGAGCAACAACAGATGAAAAATTCTTCACAAACCTCCTATAGAACGAGGCTAACCCATGAAAAGCACGTACTTCAGTCACGTTCTTTGGTGTTGGCCATGATTTTATAGCTTCCACTTTAGATGGATCAACAGAAACCCCATCTTTGGACACAATATACCCCAAAAACGTCACACTTGGTACCATGAAATAACACTTTTCGAGCTTAGCATAGAGCTTTTGTTCTCGTAATGTCCCAAACACACTCCTTAGATGGCTTAGATGATCATTAACACTCTTGCTATACACCAAAATATCATCTAAATATACCACTACAAACTTACCAATGTATGGCTTTAAGACCTCATTCATCAACCTCATAAACGTACTAGGTGCATTAGTTAACCCAAAAGGCATGACTAACCATTCATAAAGCCCTAGCTTTGTTTTAAAACCTGTTTTCCATTCATCACCTTCCTTCATTCGAATCTGATGATATCCACTCCTTAAATCAATTTTTGAAAATAATTGAGAACCATGTAATTCATCTAGCAAATCATCCAATCTAGGTATAGGAAACCTATACTTGACGGTTATATTGTTAACTGCCCTTGAATCAATACACATTCTCCAAGTCCCATCCTTCTTAGGTACTATTAATGTAGGCACAGCACATGGACTCATGCTCTCTCTCACGTACCCCCTCTCCATTAATTCCTCAATTTGCCTTTGTATCTCCTTTGTCTCCTCTGGATTACATCTATATGCAGGCTTGTTAGGAATTTGAGACCCAGGAATAAGATCAATTTGATGTTCAATCCCTCTTATTGGTGGTAATCCTGGTGGCAACTCATTAGGAAACACATCTGAAAACTCATTCAACATAGGATGCAAAACCCTAGGAATCTCTGGGGCTTCATCTTGTACCTCTTTGGCTAACAACATATAAGACATAGAACTTGTTTTCAACTCCCTTTCTAACTCCTTTCCACCCACCAACAAAACACCTTTAGAATTACCCATGCTTGTTTTAGGTTTAGAAATCATCAAGGGTTTTAATGCATATGATTTTTCATTAGGGTTCTTGCGCACAATATAGACATTTGTTCTCCCATTAAACTTCACAAAACGGTCATATTGCCAAGGTCTACCCAATAGTATATGACAAGCATCCATAGGACAAACATCACAAAGTACTTGATCCTCAAATTTACCAATTTTAAACGCAATCAAGGCTTGTTTGTTTACCTTAACATCACTTGTGTTGCTAAGCCAATGTAGCTTGTATGGTTGAGGATGTATCTTTGTAGGAATTGCGAGCTTTTCCACCAACAACGTAGATACTACATTTGTGCAACTTCCAGTATCTATGATTACATCACAAAGCTTGCCTTGAACATTACACCTTGTGAGAAAAATTTTATCCCTTTGACTCTCCAAAGGTTGTGCACTTTGAGATTGTAATACCCTACGTAACACCAAGGATTGGCCTTGTGTTTCTGGTTGGACTTCCTCCGTTTCTTCCTCCATATTTTCATAATTGGCATACTCTTCCTCTCCCTCATCCCCATACATCTCCTCCTCTTCTTCAAGGCTTTCCCCATCTACCCAATTTCGAGTTGTTGTGACCCTAGCATGAGGACAATCTCTTTGAATGTGACCTTGCCCTTTACACTTGAAACAAACAATGCGTGAATCACTACTTTGGGGCTTTGAAGTTGAACTCTTATCCTTGATGAAGGGTGGTTTAGTAACCTTATCAAAGTTTGGTTTTTGAGGAAAAGTATCACGCTTTTCTTTAGAATCATAGGTTTTGAAGTATGTCTTTGTTTTGCGTGCAACTTGTTTCTCAACCCTTGCTGCCACTCTACAAACTTCATCAAAGGTCCAATAAGGTTGTAATTCGACCTTCTCCCTTATATTTTCATCTAGACCAGCCACAAAACGAGCCACTTTGTGGTCCTCCTTCTCTTCTAAATCACAAATCATGATCAATTTTTCAAACTCCACAATGTATTCATCAACCGTTTTTCTATCTTGTTTTAATGTATGCATCTTGATGAAATTGTTTTGTTCGAAATCTTGAGGAACAAAACGTTTCCTCATCTCCCTTTTCAATTTAGACCATGAAGATATTTTTGATCTACCTTCTTTCCTTCTCTTTCTTTGTAAACCCTCAAGCCATAAACTTGCATAGGAAGTGAGTTTTAATTCCGCCAATTTATAGGACTTATGATCATCATATTCTTTGTAACGAAAAATCCTCTCAACCCTACGAATCCAATCTAGAAATTTTTCAGGATCCATACCTCCATTAAACTCAGGAATTTCGAGTTTAAGATTTCGATCATCATCCCTCATCTTTCCCTTATGTTTGTGCCTTGATCTTGGTTCCTCATCGTCACTAGAACTTGATGAGTATCCCTTTTTTGGTTTACGTACACTCCTCACACTTTCTTGCTCACTTTCACTTGATGATGAGCCCTCCTCTTGTTTAGATTTAGTAGGAGTTTTCTTGGTAGAAGCCATGATGGTTAGGACTTCATCTAAACGAGCCTTTAACTCGTCAATCTCCCCTTGCATACGTAGCTCTTTTGCTTGAGCCAAGCTCAAACCCTTCGTGAATCCTTGTGGATTTTCGTCTCCACCTTCTTGAGCCATGATAATTGATATTGAACACTTGAGATTGAATGAATCTCTCAACGAGAGCACCAAAAGTTGATGTGAATTTTGTTATAAACAAACGCCACTCACACAAAGAAACTTAGACTTCAAATTTGATAAAGCTACGCACCACAAATCTGAACTTCTAAGGCGAATAATTAGTAGAATTTGATTAAAGCAAAGCACCCTCAAATCCTAAGAACTATCCTCACGTGAGATAAAGCAAAACACCACTCACTCAATTCGAATTTCTCACAAGAAACTCTCAAAAATTGTTTACTTCGTGAAACAAAAGAAAACCGGAAACACTTTGTGTTTAATCTCTCAAATCTGAATTTTATTGATGTATTTTACATCCTATTTATAGGCTAAACATATCACACAATATTTCAGAAATCTAAACATATCCTAACTACCTTAGATATATGGTATAACAAACTAAGATTAGGATAACAAGAAAATCCTAACAAAACCGGATACATATCTTTGCACCATATATTTTGTAATCTGATTTCTAGTCTAAATCTTAGATATTTTGCAAATCAAATCTAGCCACCATATTTCCGAATAACAACCTAAAGTTGACCAAGTCAAACAACTTGAAAAACCGTGTTGACAACGTTGCCCAATCTTCCAAAAATCTGTCCAAAATCCCGCCATATAACTTGCTTTGATTCTCGTTGATTTTTGTTGGACTTGCGATTTCAAGAACTTCAAGAAACTCTTCAAGATTCAATCTTTATTTCAAGAAACCTCCATTTTTGTGTTTCTCATGCTTGATTCCATCAACCTTGACTCATAAACTAATCAAGAAAATAACAAAACACCATATGGTAAAACCCTATCAAATGACGTGGGAAGAAAACCCATATAGCTCAACACTTCTAAACTACTAACTATACTTGCTTTATATTTACGTGAATAAGCTTGTGCATGTCACCATGCACACGTAGAAATCCACCCTAGCCAACCCAAGAAGCCTTGTGTCTCCATAAGCCACTAACTCCCCCATGGTTGCTTCTTGTTTTCCACCTTCAATCAAACCCAAACCCTCGAAGTTTTGCTCATTTATATGCGTATCACTACTGCTGTGTTTAGAGAAGCTCTCTTTAGAGTCTATTGTAGCTGTGGTGTCTAGACTTAATGCAAGCTGGTGTGAGCTGATTTTGTTGCTGTAGGTTGTTCTAGCAAGTCCTTCTTGCTACAGGTGATTGGTTTGACCTTGTTTGAACCATTCCTTCATAGAAGGTGGCAACCTTTGTGATGTGGATTTTAAGTGGTACTCGCAATAACACTCCAAACTCACGTTTGAATCAATTAAACTCCCACTCCTGGAAGAATTTAATTGAAGACAAACTAATAAGCACCCTCATGAAACTAATTAATTAGGATCTAAATTCGATCGTCACTCCTGAATTCACGAATTTATGAAGAATCTTGAACTACTAAAGTCTTTAAATTTACGCAAGAAAGAAACATGAATTTTATTGAATTTAAAACTTATGTTGTTACATAGAATCCTTAGGCTATTTATAGGAAAATATCCTAACAACTTAATAACAACCCTTACTAACCTAGATAACTTGCAACCAATAAGAAAACACGCCCTTATTGTGGTTATCCACAAAACCGTATTTCCATTGAAGCAACTTGCACAACTTGATCCTTATCTTGAATCATTTTGCACAAATCCTAATAAACAAAAATCTATTCTAACAAAATATCTAGAAATGAAATAAACAACATAATATCTTCAATTTTATCTTGTGGAAGCTCGCATAAATGAAGCCCAAAGACTTCCTTAAGATCGTCTAAATCACGCTTCAAGAATCTTCGCCAATTTCTTGATTTTTCAAGAACTCTTCGAAGAATGCATCTTTAAATCAAGAAACCTTCCCAGATTGAATCTTTTAATCAAGAAAGTTCCAAGATTCTTCATGCTCCAAAGATACTTTTGAAGGAAAACTATACCTAAAAGACTTACACACACTAAAGCAATAATGTCCAAAATGAGAAAACCCTATCAAGTGAAATGGGAAAAAAACTCATGGACCAAACCAACTTATTCCCTTGAACCACCATTCATATCCATCCTGTAAAGTGTTTAATCCAATATCTAATCAGACATATTCAATTAACAGCTTAATATATTAAAAAATTAACACCTTACTCCACCAGTGCAATGTATAAGTGACTAATGGTATTGGCTTAGGAAGCCACCACTCTCATCCACAGTGTCAAGTTTCTTCACCATGGTCACCCATACTTGTGATTTATCTTTATCAAACCCAAGAGGATTCAGTGTAAGGTTAATTGGTTCATCCACTATTGGATTGATATAGGATATCTCACTTGTACTCAAATTCACATCACTTTGGCTACTAAATGATGCTTTTGTAACTTGGGCCTTTTGTTTCCTTTTGTCTTTTTACTATTGGTGTTTGTAATATTGTTCTTTGGTAATAAAGTTTCTTATTTAACAAAAAAAATCCAAAAAACCCACACACAACATGGAACATAGTTTTTGGGATGTTAATCCTACCTATTTTAGGAAACTTTTCTAAAAACATTCTACCAACTGAATTAAAAAGAAACTGAACAACACAAACCCTTAGATTTATCAAAGAAACATGGACAACACCATGAGCCCAACAACCTTGAAAACACACCAGAAACACGCGCCCCTTTTTGTGAAGCATGTTTTCTTGAATTTTTAAGAATTGTGCTTCAATCTTTAGAAAACCTTTCAAAAACGAATCTTTTAATCAAGAAACTATTCATCATGCTTCTTATGCATTCTTGAATGTATACTCAATCACTATGACTCACACACAAAAGCAATAAAATCCAAAATGAGAAAAGCACTATCAATTGAAGTGGGAAAAACCTTATGGAAAAAACCAACATATTCCCTAAATCCACCAACCATCCATATAGAATGTCAAATTATTAAGTCACCACTCAACACTCTAATACACCATCAAAATGAGATAAATTTTGCAGATTGTAATAAACACCATCACCCCCCAAAAGTATCATTTTGCACCATTGGATACCTGTGATTTATCCTTGTTCAAGCCTACACGGTTCATCATTAAATTAATTGGCACATCATTAAGAGATGGGTTATCCAAGTTCACATCAACTTATTAAATATATTAATTAAAATTACTTGATTAAATTATCCAAATTAATCTTATCCATAACCACCACTCCTCCAGCACCACATAATCACCACCATATATTTCTCTCTCCTCACCAATCTCTGCCACTAACAACACCACTCTCATTCATCAATCAGTCCAATAACTACAAACACAACACTAAGGGAGACAACCATTCTATTGTCGACAATCTTCAAACCCAAAGTTGGCAAAAGTAGAACCACCTTGAACCACCCATCCACCAACACAAATCCTCAATCACCCAAATTCACTACTCTCATTTAGTACCGAAAACTTTTAATCTTCAAACTCCACGCAATAAACTCATTCAAATTCAAACACCACGCAAAATTGTTAATTCAAATTTGAAGGGTGGCTGATCGAAGTGTAGCTATCGTTTAAATTCGATTTTTTGGTGTACTATTCTTTGGCTTGGATACTATTTTTGGTGGTAGTTGTTGGCGTGGATCGAATTTTTTGTTCAGGTGGGTGCAAAGTCGTTGATGATGGTTGTGGTGGTGGGGTGGTCCGATGGTGGTGTCATTTGGGCATGTGTTGGTTTAATTTGGTGGTTAAGTGGTGGTAGTTTAATTTAGGTGGTGAGTGAAAGAGAGAGGCAATGTTTAAGTGGTTGTGGTGGTTTAACTTCAGTGGTACCGATGTTGACAGTGACCGTGTGGTTGTGGTGGTAAGTGGTTAAGGAAGAGAGGTGGTTGTGGTGGTGAATGGGTAAGATTAATTTGTTCATATAATTAACTAATTTAAATTAATACAATTAACAATTCATCAAATTTATTTTGTTGATTTGAAGGTAATTTGATAAAATTTAATAAAATAAAGGAATACTGTTGATACGAATACCAATGAGCAAAACTTCGAGGGTTTGGGTTTGATTGAAGGTGGAAAACAAGAAGCAACCTTGGGGGAGTTAGTGGCTTATGGAGACACAAGGCTTCTTGGGTTGGCTAGGGTGGATTTTTACGTGTGCATGGTGACATGCACAAGCTTATTCACGTAAATATAAAACAAGTATAAGTTAGTAGTTTAGAAGTGTTGAGCTATATGGGTTTTCTTCCCACGTCATTTGATAGGGTTTTACCATATGGTGTTTTGTTATTTTCTTGATTAGTTTATGAGTCAAGGTTGATGGAATCAAGCATGAGAAACACAAAAATGGAGGTTTCTTGAAATAAANAAAATGAAGGTTTCTTGAAATAAAGATTGAATCTTGAAAGGTTTCTTGAAGTTCTTGAAATCGGAAGTCCAACAAAAATCAACGAGAAACAAAGCAAGCAATATGGCGGGATTTTTGGAAGATTTTTGAAGTTTTGGGCAACGTTGTCAACGTGGGATTTTGTGTTGTTTGACTTTGTCAACCTAAGGTTGTTATTCGGATATATGGTGGTTAGATTTGATTTGCAAAATATCTAAGATTTAGACTAGAAATCAGATTACAAAATATATGGTGCAAAGATATGTATCCGGTTTTGTTAGGATTTTCTTGTTATCCTAATCTTAGTTTGTTATACCATATATCTAAGGTAGTTAGGATATGTTTAGGATTCTGAAATATTGTGTGATATGTTTAGCCTATAAATAGGATGTAAAATACATCAATAAAATTCAGATTTGAGAGATTAAACACAAAGTGTTTCCGGTTTTTATTGTTTCACGAAGAAAACAAAATTTTGAGAGTTTCTTGTGAGAAATTCGATTGAGTGAGTGGTGCTTTTGCTTTATCTCACGTGAGGATAGTTCTTAGGATTTGAGGGTGCTTTGCTTTAATCAAATTCTACCAATTATTCGCCTTAGAAGTTCAGATTTGTGGTGCGTGGCTTTATCAAATTTGAAGTCTAAGTTTCTTTGTGTGAGTGGCGTTTGTCTATAACAAAATTCACATCAATTTTTGGTGCTTTCGTTGAGAGATTCATTCAATCTCAAGTGTTCAATATCAATTATCATGGCTCAAGAAGGTGGAGACGAAAATCCACAAGGATTCACGAAGGGTTTGAGCTTGGCTCAAGCAAAAGAGCTACGTATGCAAGGGGAGATTGACGAGTTAAAGGCTCGTTTAGATGAAGTCCTAACCATCATGGCTTCTACCAAGAAAACTCCTACTAAATCTAAACAAGAGGAGGGCTCATCATCAAGTGAAAGTGAGCAAGAAAGTGTGAGGAGTGTACGTAAACCAAAAAAGGGATACTCATCAAGTTCTAGTGACGATGAGGAACCAAGATCAAGGCACAAACATAAGGGAAAGATGAGGGATGATGATCGAAATCTTAAACTCGAAATTCCTGAATTTAATGGAGGTATGGATCCTGAAAAATTTCTAGATTGGATTCGTAGGGTTGAGAGGATTTTTCGTTACAAAGAATATGATGATCATAAGTCCTATAAATTGGCGGAATTAAAACTCACTTCCTATGCAAGTTTATGGCTTGAGGGTTTACAAAGAAAGAGAAGGAAAGAAGGTAGATCAAAAATATCTTCATGGTCTAAATTGAAAAGGGAGATGAGGAAACGTTTTGTTCCTCAAGATTTCGAACAAAACAATTTCATCAAGATGCATACATTAAAACAAGATAGAAAAACGGTTGATGAATACATTGTGGAGTTTGAAAAATTGATCATGATTTGTGATTTGGAAGAGAAGGAGGACCACAAAGTGGCTCGTTTTGTGGCTGGTCTAGATGACAATATAAGGGAGAAGGTCGAGTTACAACCTTATTGGACCTTTGATGAAGTTTGTAGAGTGGCAGCAAGAGTTGAGAAGCAAGTTGCACGAAAGCCAAAGACATACTTCAAAACTTACGATCCTAAAGAAACACGTGATACTTTTCCTCAAAAACTNCCTCAAAAACCAAACTTTGATAAGGTTACTAAACCACCCTTCATCAAGGATAAGAGTTCAACTTCAAAGCCCCAAAGTAGTGATTCACGCATTGTTTGTTTCAAGTGTAAAGGGCAAGGTCACATTCAAAGAGATTGTCCTCATGCTAGGGTCACAACAACTCGAAATTGGGTAGATGGGGGAAGCCTTGAAGAAGAGGAGGAGGTGTATGGAGATGAGGGAGAGGAAGAGTATGGCAAT
>PYUH01000795.1:75674-140830 GCA_016808085.1 Suaeda aralocaspica
CTCGCAATTCCTACAAAGGTACATCCTCAACCATACAAGCTACATTGGCTTAGCAACACAAGCGATGTTAAGGTAAACAAACAAGCTTTGATTGTGTTAAAAATCGGTAAATTTGAGGATCAAGTACTTTGTGATGTTTGTCCTATGGATGCTTGTCATATACTATTGGGTAGACCTTGGCAATATGACCGTTTTGTGAAGTTTAATGGGAGAACAAATGTCTATATTGTGCGCAAGAACCCTAATGAGAAATCATATGCATTAAAACCCTTGATGATTTCTAAACCTAAAACAAGCATGGGTAATTCTAAAGGTGTTTTGTTGGTGGGTGGAAAGGAGTTAGAAAGGGAGATGAAAGCAAGTTCTATGTCTTATATGTTGTTAGCCAAGGAGGTAACAGATGAAGCCCCAGAGATTCCTAGGGTTTTGCATCCTATGTTGAATGAGTTTTCAGATGTGTTTCCTAATGAGTTGCCACCAAGGATTACCACCATACGAGGAATGTGAACATCAAATTGATCTTATTCCTGGGTCTCAATTCTAACAAGCCTGCATATAGATGAATCCAGAAGAGACAAAGGAGATACAAAGGCAAATTGAGGAATTAATGGAGAGGGGGTATTGTGAGAGAGAGCATGAGTCCTATGCTGTGCCTACATTAATAGTACCTAAGAAGAGGGACTTGGAGAATGTGTATGATTCAAGGGAGTTAACAATATAACCGTCAAGTATAGGTTTCCTATACCTAGATTGGATGATTGTAGATGAATTACATGGTTCTCAATTATTTTCAAAAATTGATATAGAAGTGGATATCATCAGATTCGAATGAAGGATGGTGATGAATGGAAAACAGGTTTCAAACAAAAGCTAGGGCTTTATGAATGGTTAGTCATGCCTTTTGGGTTAACTAATGCACCTAGTACGTTTATGAGGTTGATGAATGAGGTTTTAAAGCCATACATTGGTAAGTTTTGTAGTGTGTATTTAGATGATATTGGTGTGTAGAGCAGAGTGTTAATGATCACCTAAGTCATCTAAGGAGTGTGTTTGGGACAATACGAGAACCAAAGCTTTATGCTAAGCTTGAAAAGTGTTATTTCATGGTACCAAGTGTGACGTTTTGGGGTATATTGTGTCCAAAGATGGGGTTTCTGTGATCATCTAAAGTGGGAAGCTATAAAATCATGGTCAACACCAAAAACGTGACAGAAGTACGTGTTTTTCATGGGGTAGCCTCGTTCTATAGGAGGTTTGTGAAGAATTTTTCATCTGTTGTGCCCTATAACAATGCATTAAGAAGGATAAACCTAAGTTTGAGTGGCTAAGGGGGCACAAGAAGCTTTTGAATTGATTAAGAAGTTGCTTTGTAACACACCATACTAGCCTTACCCAGATTTCTCTAAACCATTTGAAGTTGGACGGATGCAAGTGGGGTTGGAATTGGTGCTTGTTCTAGTACAAGGGAAAAGGCCCATTGCGTATTTTAGTGAGAAATTGAATGGTGCTAAACTGAACTATTCCACGTATGACAAGGAGTTCTATGCATTATTAGAGCTTTGGATCATTGGAGTCATTATTTAAGGCCTAATCACTATACTACATTCTGATCATGAAGCATGAAGCACATTAATGGTCAACACAAAAATTGAATCCAAGACATGCCAAATGGTTGAATTTTTGCAATCTTTTCACTTCTTCACAAGTACCAAACGGGAAGTCTAATGTTGTTTGCTGATGCTTTGTCAAGAAGGTATACTTTGCTTGGTGTTTTGAACTTTAAGTTACTTGGGTTAGAGTTGATAACTCAATTTACGAGCAAGATGGAGACTTTGGACCAATAATGGCGCAACTTTCAAAGGGTTCTATGAGTTCCTATGTGCTACATATGAGGGTTTTTGTTTAAAGGTAATCTATGTGCATACCTAAGTGTTCTATACGTGAGTTTACTAGTAAGGGAGGCTCATGGAGGAGGCATTGCTGGACATTTTGGCATTACAAAGACACTAACCATGTTGCAAGAACATTTCTATTGGCCAAAAATGATTGTTGATGTTGAGGCCAATTGTCAATGTGCTACTTGTCAAAAGGCAAAGGCGGCTTTCATCAAGGTTTTTATACTCCACTGCCAGTGCCAGAGGGACTTGGGAGGATGTTTCGATGGATTTCATTGTAGGGTTACCAAGGACAGCAGGGGAAAAGACGCAATATGTGTAGTGGTTGATAGTTCAAAGATGGCTCATTTTACACATGTCACAAGACGACGATGCTAGATGTGGCTGATTTATATTTTCGACACATCATAAGGTTACATGGGTTCCAAAGACTATGTAAGTGATAGAGACACAAAGTTCATGAGCTACTTTGGAAGTCACTTTGGAGATTAATAGGTACGAAACTTTTGTTTAGCCATCTTATCATCCTCAAACAGATGGTCAAACAGAAGTAACCAATCGAACATTAGGGGTTCTTTGGGGTTGGTTAGTAAGACACAAAAAGATTGGGATTTGAAGCTTGCTATGCTGAATTTGTTTACAATGTAGGTCGCCTACTTAGCTACTAGCACTACCTTCGGAGATTTGATAGTCAGGGAATCAACCTAAGTTACCAATTGATTTTGTAAGTATTCCTAAAGGGGAGTGGATCACAAAGTGCCAAGACAGGTTGAGTACATGCAAAAACTTCATGCAGAAGTAAGGTGTAGTAGAATTGAAAGGTCAATGATATCTACAAGGCAAGAGCAAAAAAACATAAATCACAACATGTTCAAAGGGTGTTGTTTGGTTACACTTAAGGAAGGAAGATTTCCAAATCAAAGGAAAAATAAACTTATGCCTGTTGTGATGGACCGTTCAAGATCATAAGTAAGTGGGGGATAATGTTATAAATTAGAGTTACCAGGAGAATTGGAGTCCATGCTACTTTCAACATTGGTGATTAGCTCCTATGTTCCTGTCCATGATGATCTATTCGAGGTTGAGGACAAAACTCTTTTGAAGAAGAGGAGGATGATACGAATACCAATGAGCAAAACTTCGAGGGTTTGGTTTGATTGAAGGTGGAAACAAGAAGCAACCTTGGGGAGTTAGTGGCTTATGGAGACACAAGGCTTCTTGGGTGGGCTAGGGTGGATTTTTACGTGTGCATGGTAACATGTACAAGCTTATTCACGTAATATAACAACAAGTATAGTTAGTAGTTTAGAAGTGTTGAGCTATATGGGTTTTTCTTCCCACTCATTTGATAGGGTTTACATATGGTGTTTTGTGATTTCTTTGATTAGTTTATGAGTCATGGTTGATGGAATCAAGCATGGGAACACAAAAATGAAGGTTTCTTTGAATAAAGATTGAATCTTGAAGGTTTCTTGAAGTTCTTGAAATCGGAAGTCCAACAAAAATCAACGAGAAACAAAGCAAGCAATATGGCGGGTATTTTGGAAGATTTTTGAAGTTTGGGCAACGTTGTCAACGTGTATTTCGTTGTTGGACTTGGTCAACTAAGTTGTTTTTCGGAAATATAGGTCCTTAGATTTGATTCTCAAAATATCTAAGATTTAGACTAGAAATCGAATTAAAATATATGGTGCAAATATTGTATCCGGTTTGATAAGATTTTCTGGTTATCCTAATCTTAGTTTGTTTAACCATATATCTAAGGTAGTTAGGATATTTGTTTAGGATTCTCAAATATTGTGTGATATGTTAGCCTATAAATAGGATGTAAAATACATCAATAAAATTCAGATTTGAGTGATTAAACACAAAGTTGTTTCCGGTTTTCTTTTGTTTCACGAAGTAAACAAATTTTGTGAGGATTCTTGTGAAGAATTCGATTGAGTGAGTGGTGCTTTGTGCTTTATCTCACGTGAGGATAGTTCTTAGGATTTGAGGGTGCTTTGCTTTAATCAAATTCTACTAATTATTCGCCTTAGAAGTTCAGATTTGTGGTGCGTGGCTTTATCAAATTTGAAATCTAAGTCTACCTTGTGTGAGTGGCGTTTGTCTATAACAAAATTCACATCACTTGTGAATTTAGTAAAATGTTTAAGGACATAGGGTGCATTTTTGAAACAAGGGTATACATTTTACAATAGTTTATCAGTATATGGTGAAAAAAAAACGATGATAGGGAGTATATTTGAAAACATATTCATGGGATTATAGTATAACAATCAAAATATGATCAATTGATGATACTAAAATTGTTAATAAAAAAAACATATAAAAAGGCACAAGTCCTCATGCAAATCAACATTACAACACTTTTTTTTTTAAGGAACAGGCCAATTCAATTAGGTAGAGTAAATTCAGTTTATCTACGTATTTATGAAATAACTTGTCAAAGTACTACAACAGAAGAATTCTATTTAAAACAACTTCAAAATCAAAATAAACTTTTAATACAAAAACCAAATCAAATACTTTATTACAAATTGGAACCGAAACAACGGTCCTTCAAAACATAGTTTTATAAATTTGAAAACCAACATTAGTCCAACATAATAAATTTTTTTTTTTTGTCAACGACTGCATAGAAGTTACCAGTTTTTTTTCAATAACTAACTACAATTACCTACATATTTCTATTTTGTTTGGTACTACTACCAATTATCGAATTTCATCCATTTGTTCTGTTATTTGGTCCCACTTTTAACTCTTTCATCCTTCTATTGATATGAAATAATTATAAAAATGGCCTTAATTTATGTTGTTCACTTTGAGGATATTATCTTCAACCTTGGTTACTGAAAGTACAAGTGACACTCAAGAGGGGGGGGGGGGGTGAATTGAGTGTTGTAAAGTTGTTGTAAATTTTTCGAATAATTACAGGAACAGTTTAGAACCAGTTCTCAAGCAACAGAAATAATAATGCAATAAAATAAACAACACAAAGATTTAACGAGGTTCAACTTCTAATAAGTCTATGTCCTCCACTCACTCACTCTCTTATTAATCAACTCAGAATAACAAGAGAATTACACTCAATCAATTATGCACCTATGCGCAATCTGATTCCCTGACTTCCACCTATGAATGTTCTTCTCAACCCTCAACTATGAAGGTTCCAATGAAGATGATCCCAGATCAACTTCCGCAGCAAACTGAACTCACAGAATGCTCAAATTCAACAGTTTATCTCTCAACAACAATTAGCTTAAATGCTTACAAAAGAGAGAATATTAAGACCTTAATGTGGTTATGAGGTTTATGCGAGATTGAGACTTAAAGAGAGCTTTTGCAATTCAAAATCCTCAGTTTTTGTTCGTGCAAAAGTTGTTTAGCTTTTATACTAGCAAATGTCCTTAAATAAGCCTTTGGCTAGTATGTCGTGTAATATTGTAAGAGAATATTTTCCTTAGAATTATAGAAATAATTCTAGGAAAATATTGTCACTGATTTTATTTGAAATCAAATAAAATCAGCACAATATTATATAACATACTTGCCATACTTAAGAATATTTGCCTTGCATACCAATCCAAGCATCCGTGTTATTTTTTAAAAAACAATTTTGCGTGGAAAGAAACTTTCCTAAAATATGGATGTGTAAAGTAAACTCTAGGGGACTGGTTTAGCACTATTCCCAGACTGTTCCAGTCAGCCATGTTTACTTTTAATTATGTATGCCAAGTAACTTAAGTTCCTTGTCATTCATAATTAGTGCATCTCTGTAATCTCAATCTTTATAGTGCATATGTAAATCTTCATACCACTTACATTGCATCTAAGACCTAAGATTTAGACTCTATGAGCTTGATCTTCATGCAAACCCCTTGGCTTTTCGAGCTTTATCTTGTCATCGTTGAACTTGTTTCTTTAGTACCAGCAAATGCAAACAAAAACTTGCATGCAATATTATAGTTTAATGTGGTTTGTGATCATTCGAAACAAAAGCTACAAACTCCACGAATTCCCCCTTTTTGATGATGACAAACCATGAAGTTACCCCCTGCAAATAATATTAGTTAATATTTCGAACTTTTCAAAAAAAAAATGAATTCTTTAAGAATTCAATGGACTGGTCTCATACTGTTCCTGCAGATTAAGCATCATTTATAAGTAAACCAGTTCAGACTAACTAACACCAATTTAAGAAAGAGTTTTCTATGTACCCAGGGCAAATACTAATTAGATGTAGAGCTCTTAGACTTAAACATGTATTTGCAATAAAAACATCAGTAAGTTCATCAAACATGTTTTCAAGCAAACAAGCCGTTGGGATGATAAGAAGTAAAATGCTTTGTATACATTTACTTCCAGACCTTGTAGGTCTGTCACCACTAGCAAGACTATCAATCTTGCTTCTAGTTGCTGCAACACACATAGGTTAGTAATATTCATTAGACTTGCTTCCCCCTGAATTAGGTAGAAGAGATCAGAACTTCACCTGCTTCCCCCTTTTGGTATCATCAAAACAGTCAAAGCAAAAAAATGCATTTAAACATATCACTAAACATAATTAGTAGTCAAACTACTAATCATATAAAGTCTAGCTAAATAGGTAGCTCTAACAGCATTCTAGAAATGTTGATTCTACTAATTGTTCCTGCCAAAGTGCCAAACCTACTTGTCCTGAAAGTTATTATAAATCGGTATTAAACCAAATTACAGAATAACATTGTATTTTGAAAAGGGAAGGGGGAAACCAGAAGAAGAGTTCAATAAAGTAGGAGGTTAGCAGCAATAGGATAAAATAAGAGAGAAAAGAAATCAATCAACTCCAAAGTCTTGTTCAGTCTCATCATTTTCTTCTTCCTCTAAAGCACTTGCATCATTTTCTTCATGATCCTCTTCCTCATCCTTCTCAGAGACCAGTTCAGCATCCTCATCACCAGTGTCACCTACAGCTTCTGATGTCTCTTCCCTGTCTTCAGAATCCTCACCACCAATTATACCAGCTTTATCAAGATGAACCTCAATTCTTTTGTAGGATTCCTGAAGTGTAGCACATAGTGTAGTGACACTATTTACCATATTTTGCATGAGTTGATTCTAGTCACTCAGCTGCTTAACCAAGGCATAGGTTGCCTGAACTGTTTCTGTACTGGTCCCAGCAAGACTAGCTTCACTTTTCCCTTTATCCTTTATCTTTAACACACCACCTGCATATGTCATGCCCTTTTGACCTATTATCTGATTTGTGAGATGTGACATGGTGCCATAATCTCTCACCATAGGTATCTTCCAGTGCCCAAATACTAAGGTCAGCCATTCTCCATAGGGCAGAGCGTGATTTTCTTTTTCCACACAGCAGATCATAAGACCTAACATCATAGCAGGGAGGTTGACAAGAATGTGTTCAATGAGGCAGTAAATAAGAACACTATCCATCAACCGTACACTCATGCGGCCTTGTGCTCTAGGACACACAATCTTTGAGGCTATAGTGTGGAATATCCTCAGGATTGGCTCCTTTAATTGGCCAATGGTGTACCCCTGCTTGCTATCAGGTGGACTAGTAAAGAGTCTGGTCTGGATCTGTTCTGCTGTGACTCCCTTTATAGAAGGCCAATTTTCTCTAGAGTAAATATTAAGTCCCTTTGTTGAAACTTTGAGAATCTCAGCCAATTTCTTTTCAGACAAATTGATGGGAGTATCTTTAACAAAGGAGAAATAGGATCCATCATCTTTAGTATGCAAGTGTGAGTAAAATTCTTCAACTAGGGGCATGAAAACATCTAAATCTTTTGCAAACAACACAGACCATTTCTGAAAATCTAAAGCCTCCTTAACCTCAATCAAGAATTTTTGTGCAACCCAACTTTTTGCAACAGAAAATCCTACCATAATTTGTCTATCTTTCAGATTATATAGAGGTTTAGGAGTTGTAGACTTACTTTTCTTAGATTTAATGCTTGAAGAGATCACAACATCATATTGCTTTCTCTTTTGCCCTATTGTGGGTTGGTCTGGTTGTGCTTCTTTCATGATAGCCTTCCCCTTGGACGCTTCGACACCTTTTCTAGCAATCATTTTCACACGAGTACCCTTGCTTGCCATTTTCTTTGTGTTCTCTTTCTCAGTGGTTATCTCAACTTCCTCTTCTTCTTCTTCTTCAGTAACTTCCTTGATCTTTGATTTCTCAACTAGTTCGGGAGTGGTTTTAGGCGTGGTTGTTTTGGATTTTTTGGTTGGTGCTTTAGTGGCCTTCTTCTCAACTTTCTTAACCGTTTTAGATGACGGTTTCTTGGTGCTAACTTTCTTTTCCTTCACTTCTTCTGTAACAACGTCCTCTATTGGTTCAACTTCCCTTTCTTCAGATTCAACTTCTTGTTCCTCAACTTCTTTTTCATCCGTCTTAGATTCGGATTCAGATTCCTTCTCATGTTCATAATCTTCAACAATCTCTGCTTTTTTCGAATTTGATGTCTCTATTGGTACAGGAGTCGATTCTTTGGATTTTGGTGTGGGTGGCTTTTTGGCAGTGGTTAAGTTTGTGGATGTTGGTGTAGAAGATTTTGTGGTTTTGGCGGTTAATTTTGGTGTAACCGTCTTTGTGGTTGTTTTTGTGGTGGATTTTGGTGTGGGAGGTCTTATAGTAAGGGCTTTTGGAGTTTCGGACTTGGTGTTCTTTCTAATCAATGGTACTTCTTCCTCTTCGTTCACTTCCTCCTCCATCACATCTTCTATCACAGACTCAATGACCTTGTCAACCATCTTCTTTGTTTTCTTCGTTTCAATTTGAAGAGATTCACTAACTTCTTTCTTAACCAACCGTGTGCTTCTTCTTTTCGACATGATGAGACTGAATATTTCCTCTACTTTGAGCAAAAACAAACTTTGAACAATGTGAGTGAGTAAAAAAAAAGGATTTAGACGAATTAGGCTTTTGTGTGAGAGAAATATAATCTAGAGAATATATAGAGAGAAAGAAAATTAAGGAAATGAAATGAAGAAGGAAAGTATGATCAGAAGCATATATTTGTAAAAGATTTGTATCAAAACGGTTATCTTCATAGTAATTGAAGGATATTTGTCCGTTCAACGAAAAAGGCAGTTGCCATAAATACAACCGTCATTATATTTATTTCCAAAAATTTGACTATTTGAAAATAAACTAATTGATCAAAAAATAACCGCCTCATGGATCGGGTTCCCTAATGGTTTGAAACTAGTCCGTCCCAACTTACTTTTTACAAGATTATTCTAAGGTACTTGAGTACTAAATTGATCAGCTCAACATCACATAAGAACTTTGTGAGAATTAAAAAGGATAAATAAAAACAAAACAAAAAAGTATGTACATATTGACATCATGTGACTAGCCAAATGGACAAGTCAAGACTTCATAGTTCCTTGTCTAATTTTAATTATACCAAACAAGGTACGAAGCTTGATGAACATTTCTCTACTCAAAGGTTTTGTAAAGATCTCAGCTAGTTAATCTTATGACTTGCAAAAATCCAATTCTACATTACCTTTTTCAACATTGTTTGTTACAAAATGATGCCTAATATCAATATGCTTGGTTTTAGAATGTTGAACAGGATTTTTCGAAATATTGATTGCACTTGTGTTATCACATAAGATGGGAACACTTCTGAAACAGATACCAAAATCCTTTAGTTGTGACTTTATCCACAAGAGCTAAGCAGAACATAAAGCTGATGCAATGTACTTAGACTCTGCTGTGGATAAGGCCACAGAATTTTGTTTGTTCGGTCCCCATGAGATAAGGCAGGAACCTAAGATGTGAGCCATTCTAGAAGTACTCTTCCTGTCCACAATAAAACTAGCAAAGTCAGCATCTGTGTATCCTATAAGATTCATACTGCTACCTTTTGGATACCAAAAACACAGATCATCAGTACTATTGACATATCTTAAAATTTTCATAACAACCTTTAGGTGAGATTCTTTAGGGTTGCTTTGAAATCTTGCACACAAATCTACTGAAAACACTATATCTGGCCTATTGGCTATTACGTAGAGCAATGAGCCAATCATACCTGTATACAACTTACCCTTAACACCCTTTCCCTTTTCATCATGGCTCTATTTTGTAGAAGTTGGAATGGGTGTTCCATAGGATATGCTGTCTTGCAAGCCATATCTTTTTCAGCAACTCCTTGAGGTACTTCTGCTGATGAATCATGATTCCATCCTTGGTTTGCTTGATTTGTGAAGTCCTAGAAAGATTCAAAGTTCTACCAACATACTCATTTCAAATTCACTTTTCATCAAATCTGCAAACTCATTACACAAATCAGGATTAGTAGCTCCAAACAAAATATCATCTACATATATCTAGACCACTAGCATAACAGTTCCCTTTTCCTTCAATAATAGTGTCTTTTCAATTGGACCTCTCTTATATCCATCTTCTAAAAGAAAACTGGAAAGCCTCTCATACCAAGCTCTAGGAGCTTGTTCGAGACCATAAAAAGCTTTGTCAAGTTTAAAAACATGGTTTGGCAAGTCACTATCCTCAAATCCAAGGGGCTGTTCCACATATACATCTTCTTTCAAATAACCATTAAGAAAGGCTCTCTTAACATCCATTTGTGATACAAATATTGATCACAACTTCGAAGGTTTGATTGAAGCTGCTAATAAAGGTGCAACCATGGGGGAATTGATTCCTTATGGAGACTCAAGTCGAATGGGTGCATCTAGGGTTGGGATTTGCTAGTGCATGGTCACACATATCTAGGTGTGGCATGCAAATCAAGGAAAATGGTTGACAAGGGGAATAAGTTGGTTTTGCCTATAGGTTTTAATCCTATTTCACTTGATAGGGTTTTTCTCATTTTAGGCATGGAGTCTTTCAATTCTTGGTGGGTCTTAATCTTCATTTCCATACTTAAACACATTGAAAATGACTTCTTGAAGGTTTCTTGATAAAAAAGATTGAATCTTGAAAGGTTTCTTCAATATTTGTTACAAATCTTGAAAATTGCGCAAATTTGGAAGCATCTTGGATGGCGTGATTTTGGGCGATTTTGTGTAGATTTGGGTAGATCATATTTTTGTGTAATTCTGGATATAATTTGTTGATTATCTTGTTTGTCAAGTTATTAGGAAGTTTGTTAGGATATTTTCTTAATTAGATATAGTTTGTTGGAGTTTGTTAGCAAGATGAGAATGACATGCAGTGCTAATGTGGCAATCTTATCTTGTGAGTTATAGATGAGTCACTTAGGGGACGATTTTAGTTACTTTTGTGCGTGTGTTTTAGTTTGTTTTGGTTAGGATTTTATTGATGATTATGATTATAAATAATCTCACCATTAATTTATAAAATTCAGATTTGGAAATTCAAAAAATTAAAAGTTTTGTTATGTTTACTTAGAAAACAAAAATACCAAAAATTTGAGTTGGTGGATTTTTCCTTTAGACTCTTGTGAGATTTGTTAGTGGCTTTGAGGTTGCCTTGAGCTTTAATCAAAGACGAATTAATTAATCTAAATTCGTGAGTTTTGGTGGCCTAGCCTTTACAGATTCGTGAATTTAGTTCTATTCCTTGTGAGTTTTTATTTGTACAAAAATTCACATCAATTTTGGTGCTCTTGTTGAGAGGTTAAAATGATTTATACTCAAGCAAAATTAGGTATGACAATCTATAAACAACAAGTAGGGAATTCCTTATGAGCAAGATAAAGACATTCAAAGGGACAATGAAATCAAATAGTTGCGTAACATGTTGGAGGAACTCATGTAATTCGTGGGAAACAAAGCCAAAAGCACAAAAAAATCCAACGATCTGGATGAGGCTAGTTCAAGTTCTAGTGATGATGATTCTACTAGAGGAACACAAAAACCCAGAAAGTTCATATACTCAATTTCAAGTGATGAAGACAATAGAAAAATGCACAAAAAACGAGACAAACCTAGGGATGATGATCGAAACTTGAAGTTAGACGTTCCTGGGTTCAATGGAAGTTTGGATCCTGAAGTTTTTTTTATTGGTTGAGGAGAACCGAAAGGGTGTTTACTTACAAGGAATATGATGATCCTAAGGCCTTCAGAGTGGAAGAATTGAAGCTATAATCTTATGCTAGTCTTTGGTGTGAAGGCTTGCAAAGGAAGAGAAGGAAGGAAGGTAGATCTAAGATCGCCTCTTGGCGCAAATTAAAGAAATAATTGAGGAAACGATTTGTTCCTCATGAATATGAGCAAAATAAATTCTGAAAGATACATCGGATGGTCATCATAAGTGATGTTGAAGAGAAGGAGGATCACAAGGTGGCTAGATTTGTTGCAGGGCTTGATGAATCTATCAAGGAGAAAGTAAGATTGCAACCTTATTGGACTTTTGATGAAATTTGCATGGTAGCCTTGAGAGTTGAGAAGCAAGGGCACTCGAAAAGGTCCAAGACTTTCTTCAAAAGCTACGAATCTAAGAAGGAGAAGGAAGTGGTGTTTGCGTAAAACACTAAGCCTACTAAATTTTCTTCGATTCCTGATGACAAAAGGAAGTGTTTCAAGTGCCAAGGATATGGACATGTGCAACGAAATTGTCCTAGTTCAAAAGTCATCACAGTTAGAGAGGCAAGGGAGATTGAAGAAGCCTATCTAGATGTAATTATTGAAGAAGGGGAGCAAGATGACATTAAGCAAGAGGATAATAGTAGTAATGATATGGAGGAGGTTGATCCTGAGTTGCATGGCCAAGCTTTAGTGTTGAGGAGGGTCTTACAAACCACACCCACGCCATTGGAAGAGAGACAAAGGGACAAAATCTTCATGACAAGGTGTGTAGTTCAGGGTAAACTTTGTGATGTGATTATTGATAGTGGTAGTTGCACGAATGTAGTGTCTACTTTGTTGATTCAAAATCTCAACTATCCTACTCATAATCATCCTCATCCTTACAATCTTCATTGGCTAAGCAATACTATTGATGTTAAGGTAACTAAACAAGCTTTAATATCATTCAAAATTGCGCAATTTGAGGATAGTGTGCTATGTGATATTTCCCCTATGGATGTGTGCCATATTCTAGTTGGAAGACCTTAGCAATATGATAGATCTGTTCAATATGATGGTTGAACTAATGTTTATGCCATCAAAAATCACTCCAATGGCAAGTCTATTGCATTGAATCCATTGAAAGTTGTGAAGGCTCAAAAACAAGAGACTATGGAGAATAAGAAGGGGGCGTTTTCAACGAGTGTTAGGGAGGTGGAAAGGGAGTTGAATTCCTGTAATCAAGTCTTTTTTCTCATGGCTAAGGAAGTACAAGAAGGTTCCTCACAAATTCCACAAATTTTAAAGCCTTTGTTGTGTGAATATGAAGATGTGTTTCCTGATGATATACCACCAGGGTTACCACCTATAAGAGGCATTGAGCATCAAATAGATCTTATTCCTGGAGCTCAAATTCCAAACAAGACAGTCTATAGATGTAAGAGGAAACAAAGGAGATTCAAAGGCAAATAGAGGTGCTAATTGAACGTGGATATGTGAGAGAAAGTATGAGTCCTTGTGCGGTTCCTACTTTGATCGTTCATAAGAAAGATGGCACTTGGAGAATGTGCATTGATTCAAGAGCAGTCAACAGCATCACCATCAAATATAGATTCCCAATTCCAAGGTTAGATGATTTGCTTGATGAGTTATATAGCTCTAATATGTTTACAATGATTGATCTCAGGAGCGGGTATCATCAAATTCGCATGAAGGAAGGTGACGAATGGAAAACAACTTTCAAGACTAAGTTAGGGCTCTATGAATAGTTGGTTATGCCTTTTGGTCTTACTAATGCACCTAGTACCTTCATGAGGCTCATGAACGAAGCATTGAATCCATACCTTGGGAAGTTTGTTGTTGTTTACTTAGGTGACATCTTGGTTTATAGTAGAAGCAATGAGGATCATCTACAACATCTAAGGAGTTTTTTAGAAACATTGAGACAACAAAAACATTACGGGAAGCTAGAAAAGTTCTATTTCATGGTGCCTAGTGTCACGTTTTTGGGGTATGTGGTCTCAAAAGATGGAGCTTTTGTGGATCCAACAAAGGTATAAGGAATCAGAACTTGGCCTGCTCCACCTAATGTCACAGAGGTTCGTGCTTTTAATGGATTAGCTTCATTCTATAGGAGATTTGTGAAGAATTTCTCATCTATTGTATGATGTGAATTTTCGTGTAAACAAAAACTCACAAGGGAATAGACTAAAATTTCGAACCTATAAAGACCAAGTCACCAAGATTCTCAATTTAGATTGATCAATTAGTCCTTTGATTAAAGCCTAAGCACCCTCAAAGCTACTAATTAAATCACAGGAGTATAAAGAAATTAATCACCAACTCTTAATTTTTTTTCCGATTTGTTTTCAAGTAAACAAACAAACTTTTTTTTAATGTTTAGATTATTTATAGGTATAATCAAAAACATAATCCTAGCTAAAATCAACAAAAATACACACACAAAACAAGATAAACACACCCCTAATGACTCACAAGATAAGATTGCCACATCGTCACTACATCTTGATCTTATCTTGCTAACAAACTCTAACAAACTTTATCTAATCAAGAAAATATCCTAACAAACTTTCTAAAAAAACTAACAAACAAAATTATGAAAATAAAAATCACAAAACAAAACACTAAACACGTCCTAAAAACATATCCTAACTATACTTGGAATCTAGATAAAATAAATCTAACTAAAAACTGATTTCCAGTTTGACAGCCGAGCAGAAAAATGAAGATAACATTATCTTGCGTATTTTTCTGAATTTTGAAAATATTTTTCCCTGAAAGTAGATTCAATAAGCTTTCCAACGCATATTTACACACTTTCTAACTCAAAGCCAATTGTCAATGAAAATCTTCAAAGTCAGACATACTGCACTGCTCCGAAACTGAAATTTTATCTTTAGAAGCTCCAAGAAACGTCCTAGATTGAATCTTTTAATCAAGAAACTTTCAAGAACGTGATCCTCCATCATTGTAGACCAAGTATAAATTTATTGCTATTCACACTTGTATCATTGTAGCTCCTATGACTGAGTTCATAAAAAAACACAAGCCTTTTGAGTGGACAAAAGAGGCACTAAAAGCCTTTGAGAGGATCAAGGAGATGCTATGCAACACACCTATTCTTGCATTGCCTGACTTTTCAAGACCTTTTGAAGTTGAAACTGATGCAAGTAATGTGGGAATTGGAACAGTATCGGTTCAAGGGAAGAGGTCTATTGCTTACATTAGAGAGAAATCGAATGGGGTAAGGTTGAACTATTCTACTTATGATAGAGAATTTTACGCAATTGTTAGAGCTCTTGATCGTTTGAGTCATTATCTAAGACCTCACCACTTCATTCTACATTCTGATCATGAATCATTGAAGCATATTAAAGGCCAGTAGAAGTTGAATCATAGACATGCCAAGTGGGTGGAATTCCTACAATCTTTTCACTTTTCATCAAAGTACAAAGAAGGCAAGTCTAATGTTGTTGCATATGCTCTCTCACGAAGGTATGCTCTTATTAGTGTGTTGAATTGCAAGTTACTTGGTCTAGACATGATCAAAACTGATACCAAACAAGATGATAACTTCGAAGGTTTGATAATTGCTTCTAAATATGATACAAGTATGGGGGAAATAATGGCTTATGGAAATTCAAGGCTTTTGGGATCTTCAAAGACATCATCATGGGTGTGTATGGTGAAACACGAAAATACTTGATCATTGAAGCAAAGGAAATAATGGTAGAATTAGGGGAATAAGATGGTTTTGCCTATAAGTTTTTCCCACTTCACTTGATAGGGTTTACTCATTTTTAGGCATTGAGTCTTTTATTTCTTGAAGTGTCTTAATCATCATTTACAGCCTTATACATCATTTACAGCCTTATACACATGGAAAATGACTTCTTCAAGGTTTCTTGATTAAAGGATCGAATGTTGAAAGGTTTCTTGAAGTTTTGAAGAAAACCACAAAAATGCGCAAATTTGGATGAAGCATGCATTGTGTCAATTTGGAGGATTTTTGGGGGATTTGGGTAAATCTTGTTGTTATGTAAATATGGTTGTAATTTGTTGATTATCTTGATTAGCAAGGTAAGAATAAGTTTGTTAGGATATTTTTTTGATTAGATAGAGTTTGTTAGGATATTTTAGCAAGTTGCATGACATACAGTAATGATGTGGCATTCTTATCTTGTGAGTCATCGATGAGTCACTAGATTAGGTCGATTTCCCTAATGTTTTGCATCTATTTTAGCTTAGTTTAGTTAGGATTTTGTTGATGATTATGACTATAAATAATTTCAACATTTGCTTGTAAAAATGGAGATTAGTGAATTCAATAAACATTTATTGTTTAAGTTTTATTTGTTTTCTACTAAACAAACAAAAAAACCGAAGGTGTGACAATTTTTGAGTGTGAGGGAAATTTCTTACATCTTGAAAGAGTTGGTGCTTAGGCTTTAGATTCTTGTGAGGATAATTTTAGGAATTGAGGGTGCTTAGCTTTAATCAATTCATAAAATTATTTGACTTAGATCGATTTTCTTGGTGCTTGGCTTTAGAGAAAACCAAAATAAGGATATCACATTGTGAGTGACGATTTTCTTTTATCAACATTCACATCAACTTTTGGTGCTTTCATTGAGAGGACTTTAATCCTCAAGGTTATTGGTATAATTTAATTGTTGAAACAAAAGTAATAATGTTAGCTGATGAAGTAAATACTCCTAAGATCACCACTGAGGAATTGCGCAAGGACATAGAGGAATTAAAAGCTATGTTTGAGGCCACTATAAAAGATATTGCCGAAAAACTAAAATCACCAAGCAAGTCCAAGGGTGCAACTAAAAAGGGAGACGAATTCTAGTTCTGATGATGAGCAAGTAAGCTCAAGGAGTGCACGAAAACCAAGGAAACAATACTCATCAAGTTCTAGTAATGAAGAACCTATGAATAGGCGCTGAAAGAAGGAAAGGCCTGAGGATGATGATTGCAACCCTAAACTGGATATTCCTGAATTCAGTGGAAGTTTGGATCCTGAAAACTTCTTGGATTGACTAAGAAGGATTGAAAGAATTTTCAAGTATAAAGAGTATGATGATCGAAAATCATACAAGATTGCAGAATTGAAGTTGACTTGCTTGGCTAGCTTATGGCTTGAAGGTTTGCAAAAGAAAATAAAGAAGGATGGGAAGTCTAAAGTAGCCACTTGGACGAATTTAAAGAAGGAGATGAGGAGAATTTTTGTTCCTCAGGATTACGAGCAAGGCAACTTTATAAAGATGCATACTTTAAGGCAAGATCGAAAATCAATTGAAGAATATACATCTGAATTCCTCAACTTGATCACCATCTCCGATCTAGAAGAAAAAGAGGATCATCAAGTTGCTCGTTATGTTGCTGGCTTAGATGAAAGAATAAGAGAAAAGGTGGAATTACAGCCTTACTGGACTTTTGATGAACTTTGCAAGGTAGTATCTAGGGTTGAGAAGCAATTTTCGAAAAAACTAAGCACTTTTTCGAAATCCTTTGTGAAGAAAGAAGGTGCCATTGTTTCATTTACACAAAATTTTGATTCCACTTTGAAACCTCCTCCATATGTCAAGGATAAAGGCTCTGTTACTAAGCCTCCACACCCTAATCAACGCACATGTTTCAAGTGCAAAGGTCAAGGCCATATCCAGAAGGACTGTCCTCATTCAAGGACTCATACTACTTGAAATTGGGCAGATGATGAAAACTTTGAAGAAGAGGAGAATGATCAGTATGGCGTGAATTATGATACTCAGGAAGAGGAGATTGAGGAAATTACTCCTGAGGTGAATGGCCAGAGTTTAGTTCTCCGAAGAGTTTTGCAATCTAAAGTTGCGCCAGCTACAGAGAATCAGAGGGATAAGATTTTCATCACCAGGTGCAATATTCTAGGAAGATTGTGTGATCTGATAATTGATTCAGGTAGTTGCACTAATGTAGTCTCTACAGTATTGATCAACAAATTGGAGATTCCTACCACTAAACATCCTCAACCTTACAAATTACATTGGCTCTGTAACACAAGTTATGTCAAGGTGAATAAATAGGCTCTGGTTAGTTTTAGATTGGAAATTTCGACGATCAAGTGCTCTGTGATGTATGTCCTATGGATGCGTGCCATATATTGCTTGGAAGACCGTGGCAATATGATAGATTCGTATAGTTTGATGGTAGAACAAACATATACATCATTCGGAAAAAGGCACAAGGAAAACCAGTTGCGCTGAAACCTTTGGAAAGTTTGAAATTTTCGAAAGATGTGAACAATAAGATGGGTGTTTTGTTGCTTGATGAGAAAGCCATGGTGCAAGGGGTAAAGAATTGTGAAAAGTTCTATGTGTTAATGGCTAAGGAAGTGCAAGAGAAAGCAACGAGCATCCCTCGTGAGTTGCGCCCCTTGTTGCACGAATTTCAAGACATATTTCCTGATGAATTGCCACCTGGGTTGCCACCCCTTAGAGGAATTGAACATCATATTGATTTGGTTCCTGGAGCTCAGATTCCTAATAAACCAGCATACAGGTGCAATCTAGAAGACACTAAAGACATTCAACGCCAGATTGAAGAGTTGATGGCAAGAGGGTATGTCAGAGAGAGCATGAGTCCATGTGCAGTACCAACATTGATTGTTCCTAAAAAGAATGGATCATGGAGAATGTGCATTGATTCTAGAGCTGTGAATAACATCAACATCACATACAGGTTTCCTATTCCTTGATTAGATTATTTATTGGATGAATTGTTTGGCTCACTAGTGTTTACGAAGATTGATTTGAGGAGTGGTTACCATCAAATTCGAATGAAGGAAGGTGATGAATGGAAAACAGGATTCAAAACTAAACTAGGACTCTATGAATGGTTAGTTATGCCTTTTGGTCTTACTAATGCTCCTAGTACTTTTATGAGATTGATGAATGACGTTTTGAAACCTTTCATTGGAAAGTTTGTGGTTGTCTATCTGGATGATATACTGGTGTATAGTGCAATAGTGGAAGATCATCTGCAGCATCTAAGAGAAGTGTTCGAAACATTGAGAAAGCAGAAGTTATATGTTGAGCTCGAAAAGCGCTCGTTCATGATCTCAAGTGTGACGTTCTTAAGGTATATTGTTTCTTAGGATGGTGTTTCAGTTGATCCTTCGAAAGTAGAAGCTATTAAATCATGGCCAGTTCTGAAATCTGTGGCTGAGGTGCGTGCTTTTCGTGGTTTAACTTATTTCTATAGAAGATTTGTGAAGAATTTCTCTTCTTTAGTAGCACCTATGACCGAGTGTATTAAGAAGAACAAAGAGAATTGTTGTGAATTTGAGTACAAGTGAGATATCCTATAATACACCAATAGTGGATGAACCAATCAATCTATTAATAAACCCTATTGGGTTTGATAAGGATAAATCACAGGTTTGGGTGACAATAATTAAGGCTGACACTGTAGAGACTAGTGATGGTGGTTGCTTCCTAGCCAACACTATTGGCTATTGATCATTAATACTTTGTCACTGGTGGAGTGAGTCATTAAATAAGCTATGAATTATTATTAATGGATCACAGTGGTGGTTACAAGGAACAGGTTGGTTTGGTCCATGAGTTTTTTCCCATTTCACTTGATAGGGTTTTCCCATTTTAGACATTATTACTATTAATTCTTGTGGAGTCTTGATCATCATAAATATGCTAAAATACATGGAGAATGGTTTCTTGAATGTTTCTTGATTAAAAGATTGAATCTTGAAGCATTTCTTAAAGTTCTTGAAGAATCTTGCAAAAATGCGTAAATTAAGTGGCGAAAATTGGGACGATTTTCTTTGATCTTGGGCACCAAGCAATTTTCGTGATTTTTAGGATAATTTCTGATGATTATCTTGTTTATTAATTATTTAGTCAATTGTTAGGATAATTTCTTGATTAGTTAGTTAGTTAGAGTTTGTTAGGAAAGATAAGATCAAACTGCAAGTTGCATGATGATGTGGCAATCTTATCCTTAGTTTGTTGAGCAAGATTAGGATTTATTTACCTAGTTTATGCGTGATTCTTTTGTAGATTCTAGTTAGGATTTTGTTGTTGATTATACCTATAAATAATCTCAACAATAGGATGTAATTAATTAATTTTTTCTCATTGAAAATAAAAGTTCAATTCTTTGAATTTTCACGGAAATTTGCAGAAGTGTGTTTGTTCGAATTTTCTTCAAAAATTTGTGAGTCAGGAGTGATTATCAAATTTAGATCCTAGTTAATTAATTACAGGAGTGTATTAATTAATTAGCCTTTAATTAAATTAATCCAGGAGTGGAGAGTTTAATTGATAAACAAAACGTGAATTTGAGGTTGTATTTGCGAATACTACTAAAAATCCACATCAAGAAGTTTGAATGGACTAATGATGCGCAAAAGGCCTTAGAATTGGTGAAGAAATTGCTTTGTCAAGCTCCTATCTTATCTTCACCAGTTTTTTCGAAACCTTTTGAAGTTAAGACAGATGCTAGTGGTGTGGGGATTGGTCCAGTGTTGGTTCAAGGTAAGCGGCCTATAGCTTATTTCAGTGAGAAATTGAATGGGGCAAGGTTGAATTACTCTACATATGACAAGGAATTTTATGCTATTGTTCGAGCATTGGATCATTGGAGTCATTATCTGCGTCCAAGTCACTTTGTATTGCATTCTGATCAAGAGGCTCTGAAGCATATCAATGGCCAACATAAACTCAATCCAAGGCATGCTAAGTGGGTTGAATTTTTGCAGTCTTTTCGCTTTTCATCAAAGTACAGAGAAGGCAAAACTAATGTGGTTGCTGATGCTTTATCAAGGAGGTATGCTTTAAGTGGTGTTCTTAATTTCAAATTGCTTGGTTTGGTGTACAAACTAATGTCTCGATGTGATGGACCATTCAAAATTGTAAGCAAGATAGGGGACAATGCATATAAACTCGAATTGCCAGGTGAATATGGTGTGCATGCCACGTTCAACATTTGTGATTTGTCTCCTTATTTTCTTGATGATCAACTTCAAGGTTTGAGGACAAACTCTTTTGGAGAAGAGGAGGATGATACGAAACAAGATGATAACTTCAAAGGTTAGATAATGGCTTCTAAAGATGATACAAGTATGGGGGAAATAATGGCTTATGGAGATTCAAGGCTTTTGGGATCTTCAAAGACATCATCATGGGTGTGTATGGTGACACACGAAAATACTTGATCATTGAAGCAAAGGAAAGAATGGGGGAATAAGATGGTTTTGCCTATGAGTTTTTCCTACTTCACTTGATAGTGTTTACTCATTTTTAGGCATTGAGTCTATTATTTCTTGAAGTGTCTTAATCATCATTTACAACCTTATACACATGGAAAATGACTTCTTGTAGGTTTCTTGATAAAAAGGTTGGATCTTGAAAGGTTTCTTGAAATTTTGAAGAAAAACCACAAAATTGCTCAAATTTGGACGAAGCATGCATTGCGTCAAAATAGACGATTTTTGGGGGATTTGGGTAAATCTTGTTGTTGGGTAAATATGGTTGTAATTTGTTGATTATCTTGATTATCAAGGTAAGAATAAGTCTATTAGGATATTTTTTTGATTAGATAGAGTTTGTTAGGATATTTTAGCAAGTTGCATGACATGTAGTGATGATGTGGCATTCTTATCTTGTGAGTCATCGATGAGTCACTAGATTCGGTCGATTTTTCTAATGATGTGTGTGTATTTTAGCTTATTTTAGTTAGGATTTTTTTGATGATTATGACTATAAATAATCTCAACATTAGCTTGTAAATGGAGATTAGTGAATTCAATAAACATTGATTGTTTAAGTTTTACTTGTTTTCTACAAAACAAACAAAAAACCGATGGTGTGAAAATTTTCGAGTGTGAGAGAATTTTCGAACATCTTGAAAAGAGTTGGTGCTTAGGCTTTAGACTCTTGTGAGGATAATTTTAGGAGTTGAGGGTTCTTAGCTTTAATCAATTCATAAAATTATTCGACTTAGATCGATTTTCATGGTGCTTGGCTTTAGAGAAAACCGAAATAAGGTTATCACATTGTGAGTGATGATTTTCTTTTATCAACATTCACATCAATAACATACTATGAGCATGATGACAATTTCAGTCCTATATTGCATCAAATGGACAAGGGTGTTATGGGCTCGTTTGTGATGTATGATGGGTTCTTATTCAAAGGTAATCAATTGTGTGTGCCTAAGTGTTCAATTAGAGAATTGCATGTTAGAGAAGCGCATGGTGGAGGGTTAGCAGGGCATTTTGGCGTTACTAAAACTCCAAACATGTTACAAGAACACTTTTATTGGCCTAAGATGATTGTTGATGTTGAAGCTATCATATCTCAATGTGCAATATGTCAATTGTCAAAAGCTTCTTTTCATGAAGGTCATTACACACCATTGCCTGTTCCAAAAGGTCCTTATTGGGAAGATATCTCCATGGATTTCATTGTGGGATTACCTAGAACTGCAAGAAGCAAGGATTCTATCATGGTTGTGGTAGATAGATTTTCGAAGATGGCTTACTTTACACCTTGCCATAAAACAGATGATGCTATGAATGTTGCAAACCTGTATTTCAGAGACATTGTGAGACTTCATGGAATTCCTAAAACAATTGTGAGTGATAGGGATACAAAATTCATGAGCCATTTTTGGAAGTCTCTATGGAAGCTTGTTGGCACAAAATTACTCTTTAGTACATTATATCATCCTCAAACTGATGGGCAAACAGAAGTTACAAACAGGACACATGGTGTATTGTTGCGTGGTTTGGTGAGCAAGACACAAAAGGATTGGGATTTAAAGCTTGCACATGCAGAGTTTGCCTACAATAGGTCACCTACTTTTGCTACTAAACACTCGCCATTTGAGGTTTTTCTTGGGGTGAATTCTAAGTTACCTATTGATCATGTTGATATCCCAAAGGGTGAATTGGTGCACAAAGATGCTTTACTGATACGAATGTCAACAAGCAAAACTTCGATGGTTTGATAGAAGGTGCAAAGCAAGATGCAACCATGGGAGAACTAGTGGCTTATGGAGACACGAGACTCTTGGGGTTGGCTAAAGCAAATTTTTACGTGTGCATGGTGACATGCACAAGTTTCCTCACGTAAAAATCAAGCAAGAATAACTAGTAGTTTAGGAATGTTGAGCTATATGGGTTTTCTTCCCACTTCACTTGATAGGGTTTTCCCATATGGTGTTTTGTGATAGTCTTAATAAGTCTATGGGTCATGGTTGATGGAATCAAGCATAGGGAACACGAAAATGGAGGTTTCTTGAAGAAAAGATCGAAGCTCGAAAGGTTTCTTGAAGTTCTTGAAAATGGAAGTCCATCAAAAATCAAGAAAAATAAGCATGGAATATGGCGGGTTGTATTACGGGATTTTGGAGAGATTTGGGCAACGTTGTTGGCCGTGTTTTTCGTGTTGTTTGACTTAGTCAACTTTAGATAGTTTGTTGATAATTTTGTCCTTAGATTTGTTTCTCAAAATATCTAAGATTTAGGGTAGAAAATCATATTTCTAGCCTTGGTGCGCAAGACTTGTTATCCGGATTTGAGTAGATTTTGTTTTCCTAATTTTAGTTTTTTTGTGCCTTAATTCTAGGGTAGTTAGGATTTGTTTTAGGATATTCACATATTGGGTGACATGTTTAGCTATAAATAGGATGTAAAATACCTCAAGAAGAACAGATTAGATCGATTAAAAACAAATTGTTTTTTCGTTTTCATTGTTTGCGTCCAAACAATTTTTGTGAGGATTTCTTGTGAGAAATTCGACGAGTGAGTGGTGCTATTGAGCTTTATCTCACGTGAGGATAGTTTTAGGATTTGAGGGTGCTTTGCTTTAATCAAATTCTAACAATTATTCGCCCTAGGACTTCGAATTTGTGGTGCGTCGCTTTATCAAATTTGTGTTCTAGTTTATCTTGTGTGAGTGGCGTTTGTTTATAACAAAATTCACATCATTTAGCAAAGATTGAGTGCATGAAGAAGCTTCATGCGCAGGTGAGGGCTAGGATTGAGAAGGTGAACGAGCAATACAAGGCTCATGCAAATAAGAATTTTCATCAACATACATTCAAGGAAGGAGACTTGGTTTGGCTACACCTAATGAAGGAAAGATTCCCAAATAAACGAAAGAACAAGCTTATGCGTAGATGTCATGGTCCATTGAAGGTTTTGAAGAAAATTGGTGACAATGCTTACCAACTTGAATTGCCAGGAGAATATGGAGTCCATGCCACATTTTACATTGGTGATTTGACTCCTTATGTTTTTGATGATCAACTTCGAGGTTTGAGAACAAACTCTTTTGAAGAAGGAGAGGATGATACAAATATTGATCACAACTTCGAAGGTTTGATTGAAGCTGCTAATAAAGGTGTAACCATGGGGGAATTGATTGCTTATGGAGACTCAAGTCTAATGGGTGTATCTAGGGTTGGGATTTGCATGTGCATGGTCACACATATCTAGGTGTGACACGCAAATCAAGGAAAGATGGTTGACAAGGGGAATAAGTTAGTTTTCCCTATGAGTTTTTATCCTATTTCACTAGATAGGGTTTTTCTCATTTTAGGCATTGAGTCTTTCATTTCTTTGTGGGTCTTAATCTTCATTGACAGCCTTAAACACATGGAAAATGACTTGAAGGTTTCTTGATTAAAATATTGAATCTTTAAAGGTTTCTTCAATATTTGTTACAATTCTTGAAAATTGCGCATATTTGGAAGCATATGTTGATTATATTGTTTATCAAGTTATTTGGAAGTTTGTTAGGATATTTTCTTAATTAGATATAGTTTGTTAGCAAGATGAGAATGACATGCAGTGCTGGTGTGGCAATCTTATCTTCTGAGTCATAGATGAGTCACTTATGGGACAATTTTAGTTACTTTTGTGCGTGTGTTTTAGTTTGTTTTGGTTAGGATTTTGTTGATGATTATGATTAAAAATAATCTCAACATTATTTTGAAATATTCAGATTTGGAAATTCAATAAAAGTTTTTTTTTTGTGTACTTAAAAAATAAAAATACCGAAAATTTGAGTTGGTGGATTTTTCCTTTAGACTCTTGTGAGATCAGTTAGTGGCTTTGAGGGTGCCTTGAGCTATAATCAAAGACTAATTAATCAACCTATATTCGTGAGTTTTGGTGTCCTAGCCTTTAGAGATTCGTGAATTTAGTACTATTCCTTCTGAGTTTCTATTTATACGAAAATTCACATCAATTTAAAAGAGTTTGAAGTTCATATGAGCTGCATAAGATATTAAAATCCTGATTGCCTCAAGCCTGGATACTGGAGAAAAGGTTTCATCATAATCAATTCCTTCCTGTTGATTAAAACCCTTGGACCACTAGTCTGGCCTTTTTCCTGACTATAATACCTGCATCATCCAGTTTGTTCTTGATCACCCCCATTTAGTTCCAATAGCAGACATGTTTTTCTTCCTGGGTTCAAGATGCCATACTTGATTTCTCTCAATCTGATTGAGTTCATCTTGCATGGCCATAACCCAATCTGGATCCATTAAAGCAGTCTTATAATCAGTTGGTTCACCATTTGAAAGAATGGAATAGAAAGCACAAAATTTTTGTAGAGTAGAATTCCTTGTTTGCATCCCTTTTTTAATATCACTAATGATAAGATTAGAGGGATAAGCAGACTTGTACTTAAAGGATTTGTTAATATTAATATTTGCATTGGTGCCTTCTAATGTTGAACTGGTTCATGTACTGGTTCCCCCTGTTTCATTGTTGCTTTGAACAGGTGAACCTGGTTCCATAGTGGTCTCAGCTGCATTGTATTCATGTAGTTAAGTCTCTGAGTCACTATTTCCTTCTCTTACTTCATGAGCTTCTTGAGTTTGTGCTTGACCAGACTCTTCCTCTGTAGGAGAGTTGTGTGGTGAGTCTGGTTCAGCACCTTCTACTTCTTTAGCTCCTATAAAGTTTAGCATGCCAATTTCGAATTTATCATCATCAACCTACACATGCTTTCTAAACATATTAGTTTCATCAAACACAACATGGACACTCTCTTCAACACACAAGGTTCTTTTGTTAAAAACTTTGTATGCCTTGTTGTGTGAAGAGTATCCAATGAAAACACCCTCATCACTTCTGGGATCAAATTTATCCAAACTTTATTTGCCATTATTGTGTACAAAGCACTTGCACCCAAAAAACGCATAAGTGTGCAATGTTTGGTTTTATTCCCCTAAACAGCTCATAAGGTGTTTTCTTGAGTAAAGGTCTTAGCATTACCCTATTTAAAATATAGCAAGCAATACTCACGGCTCCAGTCCAGAAGTTTCGAGGTACACCACTCTCTAAAAGCATTGTTCTTGCCATTTCTTCTAGAGTGCGGTTTTTCCTTTCAACCACTCCATTTTGTTGTGGAGTTTTGGGGGCTAGGAAATTGTGAGATACACCATGATCATTACAGTAGGTAGTGAAGCTAACATTATCAAATTCAGAACCATGATCAGACCGGATAGAGACCAGTTGATGATGAATCTTATTTTGGACTTATTTTATCAAGATTTCAAATTCTTCAAAAGTTTCATTTTTAAATTTTCGAAATACTGTCCAAGTATAACGAGAGTAATCATCAACTAACACAAACACATAACTATTACCATTTCGACCTTGTATACGCATGGGTCCACATAAGTCCATGTGCACAATTTCGAATGGTCTAGTAGTGGTTATAAACTTCTTTGGCTGAAAAGAGGACTTTACATGCTTACATTTAGCACATTCATGACAAATATGTTCAGCAACAAACTTAATGTTAGGTAAACCTGTAACTAAGGGCTGAGATCGCAGTTTATTTAACAAGGAAAAACTTACATGTCCAAGTGTCTTGTGCCACAACCAATGGTCATCCTCCATAACATTGAGACAAGTGGCAGTCTTAGGAATCTGACTCAAAAATGTTATGTAAACATTATTGTGTCGGACCATTTTTATTATCATCCAACACTCATAGTCAGTGCTAATGACAAAGTTTTGCATGCAATTCTTCCACCAGGCATAGTTTGTTCCATTAAATTTGGGCTGCCTTGATCCAGAATTTCCATTCATCATCTCTTGAGTATTCATCTTTTCTTCCTTCTCTAGGTGTTACCCTTCCAAGAAATTAGGCTCTGATACTAATTAAAAGTGCAAGTGACACTCAAAAGGGGGGGGGGGTGAATTGGGTGTTGTAAAATTGTTGTAAACTTTTCGATTAATTATAAGAACAGTTTAGAACCAGTTCTCAAGCAGTGGAAATAATAATGCAATAAGTCGACGTCCTCCACTCACTCACTCTTTTATTAATCAACTCAGAATAACAAAAGAATTACACTCAATCAATTATGCACCTATACCCAATATGATTCCCCAACTTCCACCTATGGAAGTTTGACTCAACCCTCAATTATGAAGGTTCCAATGAATATGATCCCATATCAACTTCCCAGCAAACTAAACTCACAGATTGCTCAAATTACAACACTTTATCTCTCAATAACAATTAGCCTAAATGCTTACAAAAGAGAGAATATTAAGACCTTAATGCGGTTATGAGGTTTATGCGAGATTGAGACTTAGAGAGAGCTTTTGCAATTCATAATCCTCAGTTTTTGTTCGTGCAAAATTTGCTCTGGTTGTATGCTGGAAAATATCCTTAAATAAGCCTTTGGCTAGTATGTCATGTAATATTTCAAGAGAATATTTTCCTTGGAATTATAGAAATAATTCCGGTAAAATATTATCACTGATTATTTTATTTGATATTTCAAATAACATCAGCACAATATTATATAACATACTTGCCATACTTAAGAATATTTGCGTTGCATACTAATCCAAGCATCCGTGTTATTTTTGAAAAACAATTTTGCGCAGAAAGAAACTTTCCTAAAGTACTGATGTGTGAAGTAAAGTCTAGGGGACTGGTTCAGCACTGTTCCCAGACTATTCCAGTCAACCAAGTTTACTTATAATTATGTATGCCAAGTAACTTAAGTTCCTTGTCATTGGTAATTAGTGCTTATCTATAATCTCAAACTTTATAGTGCATATGTAAACCTTCATACCACTTACATTGCATCTAAGACCTAAGATTTAGACTCTATGAGCTTGATCTTCATGCAAACTTCAAGACATCGCTTCTCAAGCTTTATCTTGTCATCATTGAACTTGTTTCTTTAGTACCTGTACATGCAAACAGAAACTTGCATACAATATAATAGTTCAATGTGGTTCGTCATCATTCAAAACAAAAGCTAGGAACTCAAAAGCTACCAATTTTACTCTTTTACTTTTTTTTCATGATTTAACAACAGCATACATGTTTAACCCTTCATAGCAACTAAGTAATTTTTATACAACTGCTTCTTGCGTGAGTTAATGATTAACTCTACATGTAATCTTAGAAAAACAAGTCAATCATCTACAAAGAGGATGAAAGCGTAGACAAAGGTGAAAAACAAAATCTAAAAATTCAAAGACACCATGACAGAATATGGTACTTCCATTAAAACACAATAGTGACAAATTAACAATGAAGAAGAAGATTACTTAAAGTAGAAGTTGAAGGAAGCATATAATTGGAACTAGAGTTAACGAAAATGTTAGGTACTTTTTCTACACAAGAAGTTGCTCAAGGAGTTTAACATTACATTGTAATTACAAATCTAATCAATTTACAGAAGATTTAGCTATATATATAGTAGTACTCAAATCTAAATTTATAGAGCAAAGGACATATTGAACATAATCCTGACCCAGATTTTGAATTGAAACCCAAAAAATTGAACTAAAAATTAATAAATTTTAATACCCAAAAATTCAAACCCAACCCAAAAAAAAATTCGAAGGCATACCAATAAAATTGGAAAAAACAAACCAAGATTAATTAAATTATTACCCAAGAAAATCAAACCCAAACCCAGATTAATGGAATCAAGACAAAAACAAATCAAATCTTAAACCTAGATTATTTGAAATTAAATGAAGTGAGTATCGAATCTTAATGAACTTTTGAGTTTGATTCACGAACTAGATAGTGGGAGAAAAGAGGGGTACTATAGTAATTTTATAAACAGCTAATGAAGGAAGTTAAGGTTGGAATCCACTAACTGAAGTTTTTGATGAAAAATGCTACTAGGTAGTAATATTTAATAAAAAAAACATTTAGGTTGTTTTATAATTTTTTGTAGAGTCCATGTATTTGTTAACAAAATTGGGTAACTTGTATGTAGTTGTTGACAAAAAAAAACATATGATAGTACTCCAGGCATACAAAATCTCTCCAATCAAGATCAATAGTTGGTACAGTTAAAATTTAAATACTTAACTCCACAAGTAAGCAAAATTCCACATTACCATTGGAATAATATTGATTTTTACCATGCCATAAAATGTAACAGAAATATAAATATTTTTCGGATACCAGAAAAATAAATGATTAGGAACAATTTTTGATCACTATGTAACTTCATGTTCTCCCCTATAGCAGACGTTGCAAGATAATTTAACATTATGGCAGAATAAAAAGCACCCCATAGCCCAAAGCAGACTCACTTTTTGCCACCACTTGAAACATTGAACTTGAAAAAGATAATATCACCATCTTGAACAACGTATGTCTTACCCTCTTGTCAGTACTTCCCAGCAACTTGTACGAACCAACAAGGCAACAGAGCACAGGTATTATTTGCATCCAAGTTGAACCGTGAATGCCCATGTAATCATACACATATGACTTAATCACTTTATGTGGACAAAAACATGTATATGTGAAAACATGAGAGAGAGAAAGAAGGATCGGGGAGGGGGGTGTTGTTAGTAATTGCAGAACAGCCAACTCATCGACATAAGTGCAATGTGCAACAAATTTGAACATTTGTATGAACAAGTACTACCTCCATTTCCAATTAATCGCAACACTTGAAAATTACTGGGTCACATGATAACGTTGCCAGAATAAGACTATACCACTATACCATACCAGGTTATTACGCAAGTCAGGTTGGCTCTGAATCGATGCAGGTTGTTGTGGATTCGGTTGAAAATGGGTCACAGGAAAGGGATTCATAGTGGGCCGGGTCAATGGAGGTCGCAATGTAAATTAAAAGAAAACTAAAAAACTAAGTATATGAAAATAATTGCAGAACAACCAACTCATCAACATAAATGCAATGTGCAAAAACTTGAACATTTGTAAAAACAAGTATATGAAATTAAAATATCTAGGTCACATGATAACATTGCCAGAATAAGACTATAGGGCAAGTCAGGTTTTGGGTCTGAATCGGTGCAGGTTGTTGTGGATTGGGTGGAAAGCGGGTCACAGGAAAGGGATTCATAGTGGGTCGGGTCAATGCAGGTCGCTATGTAAAAATAAAAGAGAATTAAAAAACTAGTTCAGCCATTAATGAAAAATATGGCTATATATATACATATAATACTTTTTGTCAAAACTTCATTTTGATGTTATTGGATTAGACTCTATCCAATAATAAAAATCTTGTTCACTTTTGAACCAAACCGTTTAGCCAGTGGGCTACCTTGTCCATAACCACCGCATATCAGAGCTTTGAGGGCAACATTGCTAATCTCTTTACTCAAATATAATTTGCCATAAGACAAGGCCTTGAAGTCTTCCATAAGAGTGATACAGACAATAAGACACATACAAAACATCAGAAAGAGCACTTTCTGACAGCTGTCATACATTGTGCATCTTAATACCAATCAAGCACAACTAGGAAAATTTTGTGGACAAGTGAAGGAATTGGGGACGAAGAGTAAAAAGGAACTAAGCCGTTTGCAATTTTACACAATTGACCAATAAGACACAAGTAGCCCTTGATCATGCTAAAGTGCAGTTGAAGATGTGCACAGCAACATATTTCGAGATTCATATGATTTGGTTACACATTCCAACACCCTCAAAAAGAATTGGAATACGCCAAGATGAACCAAAATCATTGCAAGAAACATTATAACTTCCCAGGATAAAAGCACATATAGACATCATCATCCAAGAAAGTATGCACAATTATTTCAACACATCGGCAACAAACATACCTTCACAACTGGCTCGTTGCCAAGTTCCTATTGGTCCTCAAATTTCATGACCTAAAATCCATAAAAGCTTTAACACTTTCTGTAGAAAGACAAATGTACGTGGAAATTTGCTTTTTTGGATTTATTGAATTAAAAACTAGATATTTAAAATAATGAAGTTGAACTCCAAATCAACTTTCTTGCAAAAGCAAAACACTAAGAATTTCAATAATTAATCTCGTAGAAAGTTAAACATTCTATGGAATATGAAGGAAAAAGAGAAAAAAATGTAGCAGGCAAGGAGCTGAAGGTTCAGAATCGTAGAGTGAGAAAAATAGGGAAGAGAGGAAAAAAAAATTACACCAACACCGAGGGCTGAAAGTGCTTCACCAGAAACTCCCACTTATTTTTTTAATATCCCGACCGAATTCGTTAGGTCAAGAATTGTTAACACTTGTGCCTTTAGTGAAGTACCAAAACGCCTACTCAATTTTAATGTTATTTGTATTTATTTAATTTTTTTAAAATAATCATTATTGTCGGCTAAAACCTTTTAAATAGTTCCTTTTGTGAACAATGAATTTTATGTATTTTTTTTATGAAAACAAAACCTTATAAATCGAAGTTTAAAAAACAGACCATAAAGTCGAATTCCAACCAATAAATTCAAGATTCCAACCATTGATCATCTATTATTACTCATGTTACATGTGTATGTCATGGAATGCTACACATGACACAACATGTGATATACAATTAAAAGGTCAGCGTTCGAAAAAATGATATTTTGACCAGAATTATATATTAATGACTCATTAATCAAAAATTTATTTTTATAAGGTCTTTAGGTCACAAAATTGAATATAAAAGGGCGATATTTGCAAACAGACCTTTTCAAAAGGTATTAATCGCCAAAAAATCCTTTAATTTTTTTAACCTTTTTTTTCATATGCGATTAAAAGCCCAATTTTGTGTAATAGTGTATATTATTATTTTAGGTGATACTAGACATATTTTGGTAATTACTGTTGAGTGGATAGAGGCTATGCATTTGGGTACGAGAAATATTTTATTACTGCTGTTGATTTTATTCTTGTTGCTGGTGTTGCTGTTGCTGTTGTTGTTGTTGCTATTGCGGTTGTTGCTGTTGTTGTTGTTGTTGTTGTTGTTGTTGTTGTTGGTTTACTGTTTCTGTTGCTGTTGTTGTTGGTTGTAGTTGTTGTTGTTGCTGTTGTTGTTTTTGTTGCTTTTGTTGTTATTGTTGTTGTTTTTGTTGTTGTTTTTATTTTTGTTATTTTTGTTTTTGTTGTTGATGATGTTGTTGTTGTTGTTGGTGTTGTTGTTGTTGTTGTTGTTGTTGTTGCTGGTTGTTGTTATTGTTGTTGTTGTTGGTGGTGGTGGTGGTTTTGCTGGTTGATGTTGTTGTTGATGTTGCTTTTATTGTTGCTGGTGCTGGTTGTTGTTGTTTTTGTTGTTGTTGTTGTTGCTGGTTATTGTTTTTTGTTGTTGTTGTTGTTTTTGTTCTTGTTGTTGTTGTTGTTGTTGTTGTTGTTGTTGTTGTTGTTGCTGGTTGTTGTTATTGTTGTTGTTGTTGGTGGTGGTGGTGGTTTTGCTGGTTGATGTTGTTGTTGATGTTGCTTTTGTTGTTGCTGGTGCTGGTTGTTGTTGTTTTTGTTGTTTCTGTTGCTACTGATGTTGTTTGTTGTTGTTGTTGTTGTTTTTGTTGTTGTTGTTGTTGTTGTTCTTGTTCTTGTTGTTATTATTATTAATGAAAGGTCTTCAAGATTGAATTTCGAATCTAAGAAGATATCGACGATTGTACGAAAGGAACTTCAAATGAGGCCAACAACATCAAAATCTTCACCTTAAGTTCTTCAAAAGAGTTAGTATTGTATGATTATGTGATTTAATTGCTTTATTATATAAATGAGTTGCTTTAAATCAAATTCATGAAATATTGACTAACGAATTACTCAACTTTTAACTAAAATCAACTTTAAGTAGAAACACGGTTTAAGTTTTATGTGATTTCATGCTAAATGTTTATTACTTTAAAATCACTTAGAATCCATGTTTAGTTCAGAAGACCTAAAAGCATGTTTTCATTAAGTAAAGATTAAAATCATTTAAATTCTAAAGCGATCACTGCATGCTTAAATTGGAAATTATGTGTTCATTAACTAAAACCCACCTAGGAGCGTTCCTATGTGTTTTAGGATTAAAACGGAAATATTCATGCTATAATTAAATATTATGAAAATGAAATTACCTATGTGAACAAGTAGAGGCCGCTATACGCGAGGGGACATTTTGACCTAATTTCTTCTTACCTTCGTCCCCGAATCCAGAGATATGAGACCTTGTTATCCTTGGCTGTCAATTTTCCTACTTGCAAGACCTAGTGGGGTTCCATGAGCTCCAAAAAAGAGCACGGTGACAACTTCTCTACTTTGCGTTTGAGTTTCTAGACTCACTCCCTAAGTAAAACATACTCACACTATGCGAAGAAACTAAAGACATTCGATGTCCATAAAAGGGCACGTAGTCCTTAATAGCCCCGCGTCCACAGCAGTTATGCCTCTAAAGTGTTGAATCAAGCTCCACAGCTTCTCCTCCTCAATAGTTCAGCTAAACAGTTTGAGCATGAAGTTCATTGGCTGAGAAAATTTGGGAGGAATGAGAAGAATCAAGATGACAACTCGAAGGTTTGATGATGGCTTTAACAACTGATTCAAGGGTTGCGGAGATTATTGCTTATGGTGATTCAAGGTTTTTGGTAAATCAAAATCATTATCATTTGTGTGCATGGTGGCACACGTCACTTGAAGCATTTGGGGAGCATGAAAGGTTGGGTGGAATTGGGGAATTAGATGGTTTTGCCTATGAATTTTTTCCCACTACACTTGCTAGGGTTTTTCTCATTTCAGGCTTTATTACTTTCGTTTCTTTTTTAGTTTTTGTCATCAATTTACACCTAGAAGACATGGGGAATGACTTCTTGAAGGTTTTTTGATTAAAAGATCGAATCTTGAAAGATTTCTTGAAGTTTTACAAAGAATCTTGAAAATGCCGCAAATTTGGAGCATGGGTTCTTGAAGCAAATTGTGTGTTTCTTGACTATCTTTGGGTTTCTTGTTTTTGCTTGTTTTTTGGTTACAAGTTGATGATTATCTTGTTTTTTAGTTTGTTATTTATTTGGTTAGGATAAAATCCTGATTAGTTAGGATTTGTTAGATTAGATAACGATGACTTGTTTTGTTCTTATCCGGTTTTGTTAGTATTATGTGTGTGGCGTGTTTTAGGGTGGTTAGGGAGTTTATTAGAGTTTGTTATGTTTGTTAGAAGTTTGTAAGGAGTTTATTTGATGGTTTACTATAAATAGCCTCAAATAACAATTGTAACAAATCAGATAGTTTGATTTAATAAAAACATTGTGTTTTTTGTTTTGTTGTTTTTCACAAAAACAAATATTGTTGAGGAATTTCGATTTAAATTTATACCATTAAGAGCTGGTGCTTAGCTTTATACTCTTGTGAGGATAGTTTTAGGAATTGAGGGTGCTTAGCTGTAATCAATTCATAAAATTACGCGACCTAGATTCGATTTCTTGCTGCATTCCTTTAGAGAAATTGAAGCTAGTTTCTACCCCCTTGTTGTGAGTGACGATTTATATCAATATTGATGTGAATTTACGTGTAAACAAAAACTCACAAGGGAATAAACTAAAATTTCCAATCTCTAAAGACCAAGTCACCAAGTTTCTTAATTTTAGGTTGATCAATTAGTCCTTTGATTAAAGCCTAAGCACCCTCAAAGCTACTAATTAAATCACAAGAGTATAAAGAATTTAATCACCAACTCTTAAATTTCGGATTTTTGTTTTCAAGTTAACAAACAACTTTTTTTTATTCAACTCCAACTAAATTAATTACATCCTAATGTTGAGACTATTTATAGGTATAATCATCGACAAAATCCTAACTAAAATAGACTAAAAAAACACGCCTAAGACTAGGAAAATAAATCCTGCTTTTGCTCAACAAACTACAGATAAGATTGCCACATCATCATGCAAATTGCACTTTGATCTTATCTTTCCTGACAAACTCTAACTAACTAACAAATCAAGAAAATATCCTAACAACTTGACTAAATAATTAACTAACAAGATAATCATCAGAATATAGACTAAAATCACGCCACTTGCTAGGAGCCCAAGAACTTGGAAAAACGCCCAAAAAACACGCTTCAAGAAACCGTTCCTTTTGTGCGCAATTTTCAAGATTCTTTCAAGAACTTCAAGAAATGCTTCAAGATCCAATCTTTTAATCAAGAAACCTTCAAGAATCTGTCTTCCATGTATTTTAGCATAATTATGATGATCAAGACTCACCAAGAATTAAAAGACTCAATGCAAAAAAATGAGAAAAACCTTGTGGGAAAAAAAACTCATAGGCAAAAACCATCTTGTTCCCCAAATCCACCATTCTTGCCTTGATTTGTGTGCCATATTATTTACATGTGACCATGCACACGCAAATCCCTACCCTTGATGCACCCATATGGTTGATATTTCCATAAGCAATTATTTCACCTATAGTTGCATCCTTGCCATTACCACTATTTATGTTATCACCACCATTGCCACTATTGATATTATCACGATTGATATCACCACCTTCGATGTTGCCATCACTTATTTCGTTAATATAATTAATGTCACTGATACTCGCACATGTATCATCCTCCCCTTCTTCAAAAGAGTTTGACCTCAAATTTCGAAGTTGTTCATCAGGTATATATGGAGGTAAATCACCAATATTAAAAGTAGCATGAACCCCATATTCACCTGGTAGTTCAAGTTGATAAGCATTATCACCAACCTTCTTCAAAATTTGGAATGGTCCATCACATCTAGGCATCAACTTATTTTTCCTGTGATTAGGAAACCTTTCCTTCCTGAGATGTAGCCAAACCAAATCTCCCTCTTGAAATATGCGTCGGTTTCTGTGTTTATTGGATTGCCTTTTATATTGATCATTCACCTTTTCAATTCTTGCTCTCACGTGTGCAAGTAATTTCTGCATATATACTGATACTCCATCCTTTGAAACTACATACCCTAGGAATGTAACACTACTCACCATGAAGTAACACTTCTCCAATTTCCCATACAATTTTTGCTGCCCTAGGATTTCAAAAACCTATCTTTGATGCTGCAGATGATCTCCATTGTTTCTGCACTCATAGAGACCCAATTTGGTTTTGAAAGTTGTTTTCAACCATCCCCTTCTCTCATTAATTCCTCAATCTGTCTTTGTATTTCCTTAGTCTCCTAAGGATTGCATCTATACGCTGGTTCATTAGGAAACTGAGCACCTGGGATTAAGTCAATCTGGTGTTCAATGCCCCTATCGGATGGTAAACCTGTTGGTAAGTCATCTGGAAATACATCTGCAAATTCCTTCAATAGTGGTTGAAGAATTTTAGGGATTGCAGATGTTTCAACTCTCACATCTTTTGCCATCAGCAGAAATACTTGCTGGCAATCAGTCAATTCCCTCTCCAATTCCTTAGGATTAGTCAAAAACACTACCTTTTTATTCTCCACATTCAATTGCTTCTTGTTTTGCGCCACTTTTAGAGGTTTCAAAACAATTGGCTTGTCAGTTTCCTGTTTCCTGATGATATAGACATTGGTTCTTCCATCATACTTCACAAATCGATCATATTGCCACGGTCTACCAAGCAATATGAANATGCGACAAGTATCCATTGGACAGACATCACATATCCCAGAATCCTCAAATTTACCAATCTTGAAATTTATCGGGGCCATATTATTTACATGTGACCATGCACACGCAAATCCCTACCCTTGATGCACCCACATGGTTGATATTTCCATAAGCAATTATTTCACCTATGGTTGCATCCTTACCATTACCACTATTTATATTATCACCACCATTGCCACTATTGATATTATCACCATTGATATCACCACCTTCGATNATTGATATCACTACCTTCGATGTTGCCATCACTTATTTCATTAATATAATTAATATCACTGATACTCGCACTTGTATCATCCTCCCCTTCTTCAAAAGAGTTTGACCTCAAACTTCGAAGTTGTTCATCAGGGATATACGGAGATAAATCACCAATATTAAAAGTAGCATGAACCACATATTCACCTGGTAGTTCAAGTTGATAATCATTATCACCAACTTTCTTCAAAATTTTGAATGGTCCATCACATCTAGGCATCAACTTATTTTTCCTGTGATTAGGAAACCTTTCCTTCCTGAGATGTAGCCAAACCAAATCTCCCTCTTGAAATATGCGTGGGTTTCTGTGTTTATTGGCTTGCTTTTTATATTGATCATTCACCTTTTCAATTCTTGCTCTCACGTGTGCAAGTAATTTCTGCATATATACTGATACTCCATCCTTTGAAACTACATACCCTAGGAATGTAACACTACTCACCATGAAGTAACACTTCTCCAATTTCCCATACAATTTTTGCTGCCCCAGGATTTCAAAAACCTGTCTTTGATGCTGCAGATGATCTCCATTGTTTCTGCACTCATAGAGACCCAATTTGGTTTTGAAAGTTGTTTTCATCCATCCCCTTCTCTCATTAATTCCTCAATCTCTCTTTGTATTTCCTTAGTCTCCTAAGGATTGCATCTATACGCTGGTTTATTAGGAAACTGAGCACCTGGGATTAAGTCAATCAGGTGTTCAATGCCCCTATCGGATGGTAAACCTGGTGGTAAGTCATCTGGAAATACATCGGCAAATTCCTTCAATAGTGGTTGAAGAATTTTACGGATTGCAGATGTTTCAACTCTCACATCTTTTGCCATCAGCAGAAATACTTGTTGGCAATCAGTCAATTCCCTCTCCAATTCCTTAGGATTAGTCAAAAACACTACCTTTTTATTCTCCATATTCAATTGCTTCTTGTTTTGCGCCACTTTTAGAGGTTTCAAAACAATTGGCTTGTCAGTTTCCTGTTTCCTGATGATATAGACATTGGTTCTTCCATCATACTTCACAAATCGATCATATTGCCACGGTATACCAAGCAATATGCGACAAGTATCCATTGGACAGACATCACATATCCCAGAATCCTCAAATTTACCAATCTTGAAATTTATCGGGGCCATATTATTTACATGTGACCATGCACACGCAAATCCCTACCCTTGATGCACCCACATGGTTGATATTTCCATAAGCAATTATTTCACCTATGGTTGCATCCTTACCATTACCACTATTTATATTATCACCACCATTGCCACTATTGATATTATCACCATTGATATCACCACCTTCGATNCATTGATATCACTACCTTCGATGTTGCCATCACTTATTTCATTAATATAATTAATATCACTGATACTCGCACTTGTATCATCCTCCCCTTCTTCAAAAGAGTTTGACCTCAAACTTCGAAGTTGTTCATCAGGGATATACGGAGATAAATCACCAATATTAAAAGTAGCATGAACCACATATTCACCTGGTAGTTCAAGTTGATAATCATTATCACCAACTTTCTTCAAAATTTTGAATGGTCCATCACATCTAGGCATCAACTTATTTTTCCTGTGATTAGGAAACCTTTCCTTCCTGAGATGTAGCCAAACCAAATCTCCCTCTTGAAATATGCGTGGGTTTATGTGTTTATTGGCTTGCTTTTTATATTGATCATTCACCTTTTCAATTCTTGCTATCACGTGTGCAAGTAATTTCTGCATATATACTGATACTCCATCCTTTGAAACTACATACCCTAGGAATGTAACACTACTCACCATGAAGTAACACTTCTCCAATTTCCCATACAATTTTTGCTGCCCCAGGATTTCAAAAACCTGTCTTTGATGCTGCAGATGATCTCCATTGTTTCTGCACTCATAGAGACCCAATTTGGTTTTGAAAGTTGTTTTCCATCCATCTTCTTCTCTCATTAATTCCTCAATCTGTCTTTGTATTTCCTTAGTCTCCTAAGGATTACATCTATACGCTGGTTTATTAGGAAACTGAGCACCTGGGATTAAGTCAATCTAGTGTTCAATGCCCCTATCGGATGGTAAACCTGGTGGTAAGTCATCTGGAAATACATCTTCAAGTTCCTTCAATATTTGTTGAAGAATTTTAGGGATTGCCTATGTTTCAACTTGATGTGAATTTTGTTATAAACAAACGCTACTCACACAAGATAAACTTAGACTTCAAAGTTGATAAAGCAACGCACCACAAATTCGAACTTCTAAGGCGAATAATTGATAGAATTTGATTAAAGCAAAGCACCCTCAAATCCTAAGAACTATCCTCACGTGAGATAAAGCACAAAGCACCACTCACTTAAACGAATTCCTCACAAGAAATTCTCTCAAAAATTTGTTTACTTCGTGAAACAACAAAAACCGAAAACAACTTGTGTTTAATCACTCTAATCTGAATTTTATTGTTGTATTTTACATCCTATTTATAGCTAAACATATCACATAATATTTGAGAACCCTAAACAAATCCTAACTACCTTAGATATATGGTATAACAAACTTGATCCGCATAATCATGGCAAACTTTCGAGGGTTTGGGTTTGATGGAAGGTGGAAAACAAGAAGCAACCTTGGGGAGTTAGTGGCTTATGGAGACACAAGGCTTCTTGGGTTGACTAGGGTGGATTTTTACGTGTGCATGGTGACATGCACAAGCTTATTCCACGTAATGTAAAGCAAGTATAGTTAGTAGTTTAGAAGTGTTGAGCTATATGGGTTTTTCTTCCCACGTCATTTGATAGGTTTTACCATATGGTGTTTTGTTATTTTCTTGATTATTTATGAGTCAAGGTTGATGGAATCAAGCATGAGGAACACAAAATGGAGGTTTCTTGAAATAAAGATTGAATCTGAAAAGTTTCTTGAAGTTCTTGAAATCGGAAGTCCAACAAAAATCAACGAGAAAACGCAATGCATATGGGCGGGATTTTTGAAAGATTTTTGAAGTTGTGGGCAACGTTGTCAACGCGGGATTTTGTGTTGTTTTGACTGGTCAACCTGGGTTGTTATTTCGGATATATGGTGGTTAGATTTGATTTGCAAAATATCTAAGTTTAGACTAGAAATCAGATTACAAATATATGGTGCAAAGATATGTATCCGGTTTGTTAAGATTTTCTTGTTATCCTAATCTTAGTTTGTTATACCATATATCTAGGTAGTTATGATATGTTTAGATTTCTGAATATTGTGTGATATGTTTAGCCTATAATAGGATGTAAAATACATCAATAAATTCAGATTTGAGTAATTAAACACAAGTTGTTTTCCGGTTTTCTTTTGTTTCACGAAGTAAACAATTTTGAGGGTTTCTTGTGAGAAATTCGATTGAGTGAGTGGTGGCTTTTGCTTATCTCACGTGAGGATGTTCTTAGGATTTGAGGGTGCTTTGCTTAATCAAAATTCTACCAATTATTCGCCTTAGAAGTTCAGTTTGTGGTGCGTGGCTTTATCAAATTTGAAGCCTAAGTTTCTTTGTGTGAGTGGCGTTTGTTTATAACAAATTTCACACAAAACTAAGATTAGGATAACAAGAAATCTTACAAACGGATACATCTTGGCACCATATATTTTGTAATCTGATTTCTAGTCTAAATCTTAGATATTTTGAGAATCAAATCTAAGGACCATATTTCCGAAAACAAACTTAAGTTGACCAATGTCAAACAACACGGAAATCAGCGTTGACAACGTGCCCAAATCTTCAAACCTTCAAAAATCCCGCCATATAACTTGCTATGTTTCTCGTTGATTTTTTTTTGGACTTCCGATTTCAAGAACTCCAAGAAACCTTTCAAGATCAATCTTTAATCAAGAAACCTCATTTTCGTGGTTCCCATGCTGATTCCATCAACCAGCTACTCATAAACTATCAAGAAAATTACAAACACACATATGGTAAAACCTATCAAATGAAGTGGGAAAGAAACCCTATAGCTCCAACATCCTAAACTACTAACTTATACTTGCTTTATATTTACGTGAATAAGCTTGTACATGTTACCATGCACACGTAAAAATCCACCCTAGCCAACCCAAGAAGCCTTGTGTCCCCATAAGCCACTAACTCTCCCACGGTTGCATCTTGTTTTCCAACTTGAATCAAACCCTCGAAGTTTTGTTCATTAACATTGATATTCGTATCACAACTCTCACATCTTTTGCCATCAGCAGAAATACTTGCTGGCAATCAGTCAATTCCCTCTCCAATTCCTTAGGATTAGTCAAAAACACTACCTTTATTCTCCACACTCAATTGCTTCTTGTTTTGCACCACTTTTAGAGGTTTCAAAACAATTGGCTTGTCAGTTTCCTGTTTCCTGATGATATAAACATTGGTTCTTCCATCATACTTCACAAATCGATCATATTGCCACGATCTACCAAGCAATATGTGACAAGCATCCATTGGACAGACATCACATATCACAGAATCCTCAAATTTACCAATCTTGAAATTTATCAGGGCCTGCTTAGTGACTTTGACATCACTGGTGTTGCTTAGCCAATGTAACTTATAAGGTTGAGGATGATTGTATGTGGGGTGATTCAATTTCTGAATCAAATAGGTAGAGACCACATTAGTACAGCTGCCACTATCAATTATCACGTCACACAGTCTTCCCTGTACATTTCACCTGGTCACGAAATTTTGTCCCTCTGGTTCTCTTCAATTGGCGCAGGTTTAGACTGAAGAACCCTCCTGAGGACCAATGCTTGACCCTGTGTTTCTGCCTCCATTTCTTCCATATCATTGCTGCTTTGTTCTTCTTGGGAATCAATATCTTCGTTCTCCCCTTCTTCAAGAAGAACATCTAAGCAGGCATCTTCGATTTCCTTTGCTTCCCTAGCAGTGATTACCCTGGAGTTTGGGCAATTTTTTTGTATGTGTCCTACTCCTTGACACTTAAAACACTTCCTGCTGTGTTCAGGAATTGTTAGTGGTTTGATTGGAGTGGCTGCCCTTTTATCATTGTTGAACTTAGGTTTAGCACTAGCTGGTTGAGAATACACACTACAAAAAAAACACGTTTTAGGGACGAATTGAATCCGTCTCTACTTCTTCAAATTTCGTCGCTATATAGGGTTAGCAACGGAAGTAGTGACGGATCAACATCGTTCCTAAAAACTTCGTCGCTAATTTAAAGTAGAGACGGATTACAAAAAATCCGTCTCTAAATTCCGTCACTACATTAGGGTTAGATAAAATCCGTCCCTAAATTTAGTGACTAATTTTATTTTCATTTTAAAAAAAAAAAGTTTTTTTTTCCTTAAACAAATTGAAGTTGTTGACAAGATTCGAACATGTGACCTCAAAGTCACAAAGTGACACTCTTACCAACTTCACCACGATACAACTTATGTTATTCTATATACAAAATTAATATATTAACTATAAGAAATATAGGAACGGATTTTTAAAATCCGCCCCTAAATGTAGTGACGGATTTGTAATTCCGTGACTACTTTAAAGTGACTTAAAATTTAGAGACGGATTGAAAATCTGTCTCTAAAGTAGAGACCGATTTGGAAATCCTTCCCTAAATTAGAGACGGATTTTTGAATCCGTCCCTAAATTATTTTAGTGACGGATTATCTCTAATCCGTCCCTACTTTAGTGACGGAATTCAATCCGTCCCTAATAATCCGTCGCGATATCGACATTTTTTTGTAGTGACACCACTTCCTTCTTGGACTCATAGAATTTAAAGAATGCTTTTGGCTTCTTTGAATTCCCATGTTTTTCCACCCTGAGTGCCACTTTACAGATCTCATCATATGTCTAGTAGGGTTGCAATTCTTCCTTTTCCCTAATGGATCCATCCAGCTCTGCCATAAACCGTGCAACTTTGTGATCTTCCTTTTCTTCTAGATCACACAATATTAGCAATTTTTCAAAAGCATTGATGTACTCCTCAACACTTTTTTGTCCCTGTTTCAGGGTATGCATCTTCAGGAAATTGTTCTGTTCATACTCATGTAGTGCAAATTTTTTTTCTCAATTCTCTTTTTAATTTGCGCAATGAGCAAATTTTCGATCTTCCTTCCTTTTTGCATTTTCTTTGTAATCCTTCAAAACACAGGCTAGCATAAGATGTTAGTTTTAATTCTGCCACTCTGAAGGCCTTATGATCATCATACTCCTTGTAATCAAAAAACTTTTCTGTTCTCCTCAGCCAATCAAGGAAAATTTTTGGATCTAAATTGCTGTTGAACTTAGGAACGTCCAACTTCAAAATACGATCATCATCCTTCTATTTGTCACGCCTCCTATGCCTGTTTCGGTCATCTTCTTCACTAAAACTGGTGTCATATTCACGCCTAGGCTTGCGTGCACTCCTGCTAGTATTTTCATCACTTGAACTTGCGTCACTTTCATCAATTAGATGACCCTTTTTCCTGTTTTACGAACTTCCTGATACCAAATTCATTACTTCTTCCAACATGGTTCGTAGTTCTCTAATTTCATTGTCCCTTCGGATTTCTCTGGCTTGTTCTAAGGACAATCCTCTCTCAAAATTTCCAGGAACTTCGTCACCACCACTTGCCATAGCAATGTTGTTTCAAGTGTTTTGATTGATTAATGAGCACTTGAGTATAAAATACCTCTCAACGAAAGCACCAAATTTGATGTGAATTTTCGTGTAAACAAAAACTCACAAGGGAATAAACTAAAATTTCGAATCTATAAAGACCAAGTCACCAAGATTCTTAATTTTAGGTTGATCAATTAGTCCTTTGATTAAAGCCTAAGCACCCTCAAAGCTACTAACTAAATCACAAGAGTATAAAGAATTTAATCACCAACTCTTAAATTTCGGATTTTTGTTTTTCAAGTAAACCAACAACTTTTTTTTATTCAACTCCAACTTAATTAATTACATCCTAATGTTGACACCATTTATAGGTATAATCATCAACAAAATCCTAACTAAAATAGACTAAAAAAACACGCCTAAGAGTAGGAAAATAAATCCTACTTTTGCTCAACAAACTAAAGATAAAGATTGCCACATAATCATGTAAATTGCACTTTGATCTTATCTATCCTAACAAACTCCAACTAACTAACAAATTAAGAAAATATCCTAAAACTTGACTAAATAATTAACTAACAAGATAAACATCAGAATTTAGACTAAAATCACGCCACTTGCTTGGAGCCCAAGAACTTGGAAAAACGCCCAAAAAACACGCATCAAGAAACCGTTCCTTTTGTGCGCAATTTTCAAGATTCTTTCAAGAACTTCAAGAAATGCTTCAAGATCTAATTTTTTAATCAAGAAACCTTCAAGAATCTGTCTTCCATGTATTTTAGCATAATTATGATGATCAAGACTCACTAAGAATTAAAAGACTCAATGCCAAAAATGAGAAAAACCTTGTGGGAAAAAAAACTCAGAGGCAAAAACCATCTTGTTCCCCAAATCCACCATTCTTGCCTTGATTTGCGTGCTATATTATTTACATGTGACCATGCACACGCAAATCCCTACCCTTGATGCATCCATATGGTTGATATTTCCATAAGCAATTATTTCACCTATGGTTGCAGCCTTACCATTGCCACTATTGATATTATCACCATTGATATCACCACCTTCAAAGTTGCCATCACTTATTTCATTAATATAATTAATATCACTGATACTCGCACTTGTATCAAATATTCACGTCAAGGAGAAATTCGGTTGTTGCTAAAGTGGGATTGATGATGATTTGATGTGAATTTGAGTACAAGTAAGATATCCTATATTGCACCAATAGTGGATGAGCCAATCAACCTTATAATGAATCCTATTGGGTTTGATAGAGATAACTCAGAGGATGGATACAGATGGTGGTTACAGGGAACAATTTGTTTTTGTCCATGAGTTTTTTCTCACTTCACTTGATAGGGTTTTTCTCTTTTTCGACATCATTGCTTTATTGTGTGTGAGTCTTTTATGATAGAGTTTTCCTCAAAAGTATACTTGGAGCATCGTGAATGGTTTCTTGAATGCTTCTTGATTAAAATATTCAATCTTGGAAGGTTTCTTGATTAAAAGATGTATTCTTGGAAAGGTTCTTGAAAAATCAAGGAAATGGTGAAGTGTTCTTGGTGCGTGATTTTGACGATCTCAATACATTCTTTGGGCTTCATTTTGGCAAGCTTCAACAAGATAAATTTGAAGATTTTATGTTGTTTATTTCATTTCTCAATAGATTGTTAGAATAGATTTTTGTTTGTTAGGATTTGTACAAAATGATTCAAGATAAGGATCAAGTTGTGCATGTGTGCTTATGTGGCAAATCCGGTTTGTGGATAAGCCTTAGGGGCGTGTTTTTTTCTCATTGGTTGCAAGTTGTCTAGGTTAGTTAGGGTTGTTATTATGTTGTTAGGATATTTACTTATAAATAGCTTAAGGATTTTATGTAACAGCATAAGTTTTATTCATTGAAATTCAATAAATTTCGTTTCTTTCTTGCGCAAATTTAAGGAGTTAAATTGTTCAAGATTCTTTAATAAATTCGTGAATTCAGGAGTGAAGATCGAATTTAGACCCTAATTAATTAGTTTCAGGAGTGTGCTAATTAGTTAGTTTTCAATTAAATTCGTTCACGAGTGGGAATCTGATTGATCTACACGTGAGTTTTGAGAGTTATTTGAGAGTACCACTTAAAATCCACATCAATTCGGTATCAGATTTCACAGTTCTTTTTGATCCATCATGGGGAAAGCTAATTTAACACAATTAATTCAAGACATGATGTGTAATACCCCACATTTTCACGTATTTTAGGAAAGTATTTTTGTATTTTATTCGTATAATTTTAATATTTTTAATGAAAAATTATGTTCAATAGGAATATTAAATGAAAAGAAATAAATAAAAATAAAATAAATAACAAGTTTTGGTTGAAAGTAATTGTTTGTGTTCTCAAATAATATTATGTCAAGAGACAAGAAGGATAATGTTAATGTGTAGAGACTTTGTTTAGATATAGTTACTATTGATGTCTAATGTTTCTAATGTTTAGGTTAACAGGTTAAGTTCTTGTTTACCTTAGTTAAATAAGTGGCAGTGAGCCATAAGAAGTAATGAGAAAAGTTGAGTAGTAAAATTATTTTATGAATTAAAGCCACAAGTAGAATAGAACCAAGGGAATTATTTTTATTTCTTATGTGCTTTATTCTTATTTTAATGGTTGTGTAAAAAATCAAGACAAAGTGAATCATTCACTCTAAAAAAATAAAACTTCTTTTATGAGATGAAATGAGAAAGTGTTTTATGATTTAAGTCTATGTTGTCCTAACTTACTGTTAGACTTGATTTAATATAATGGTCTTTTCCTCTACAGGAGAAATAGAATGGTTGAACGTGACAACAATCAGCTGAATGAAGTATTGAGGCAATTAGCTACTGTAGCTGAACAGTTAGCTGCCAGAGGAAATGGAAATGGTAGTGACCCTGCTGGGGAACTCTTCAAGAAAATTTCTCAAAGCAAGCCACTCACTTACCAAGGAGAGCACAATCCAACCGTTCTAGAGGGATGGTTGAGAGAGTTTAATAAATTGTTTGGGACAGTAGAGTGTCCAGAGGAGCTTAAGGTGAACCATGTTGTGTACTATCTTAGAGGAGAAGCTAATTTATGGTGGTCACAAAATGAGGCTGTAATAAGGACTTTACAAGAATTTAATTGGGAAATGTTTCAGGAGCAGATTCGTAATAAGTTCTACCCTGTGTTTCTTCAGAAACAGAAGGGTGAGGACTTTCTAGAACTTAAGATGGGGAGTATGTCTGTTACTGACTACTACTCTAAGTTTATAGAGTTGTCTAGGTTTGCTCCTGAGGCTGTAGCAACTGAGAGGTTGAAGGCTAGTCGTTTTGAGAGAGGGTTACCCTTAGATTTACAGTCACAACTAGCTGGAAAGATCTTTGAATCTTTGGATGACTTATATGGTAGAGCTGCACACTTATATGCCATAGACCAGAAGAAGAAGGAGGTACAGAAGGAAAGTGAGATGAGGGAGAAAAGGAAGGATGGTGGAGGAAATGTCAACCATCAAGGGAACCATGGTGGATACAAGAGACCTCGTTTCAACAACAACTTCCAGGGTAGTAGGGGAAACTTTGGGAAGCCTAATTCTGGAAATGGGATTAGGACTCAAGTGACTAGTCAAGGAGGGCGAGTGTACTTTTGCAAGAAGTGTCCCAACAATCACCCAGGGAAGGACTGTGCGGGGAACCTAGTGACTTGTCGGTTGTGTAACAAACATGGACACCGTGAGTATGAGTGCTTATCTAAGAACAAAGGAAAGGAGGGACAGAATTCTTAATCTAGGGGGAATTCAGCTGGGGGATAACAAAAGGGTTTCCAAGGAAATATGGGAGGAAAGGTGACATCTCCAGCCGGAAGTAGGAATGGGAGTGGGAATGGAGGAGGACAGACTAAGACCTCAAACACTGGAAAGCTGAATGTGATGAATCGAAGTGAAGTAGATGCTAATAAAGATGTGATCACTGGTACTTTTTCTATTCACTCTCTTCCTGTTAAAGTTTTGTTTGATTTTGGTGCAACGTACTCTTTTATTTCCACTAAACTCCTAGAAAAGTTAAAACCTGTGTTGGGAAAGGTAGATGTCATAGATATGTCGATAGTGTTACCCTCAGAACAGGAAGTGCAATGTTCAAGGAAATATCAAGATGTTCCTATTGAAAGTGAGGGAGTGGAGTTTAAGGCTAACCTAATCGAGTTTGATTTAGGTGACTTCGAATTGATCCCAAGGATGGATTGGTTGAGTAAACATAAGTCTGAGATTCAATGTGAACCTTAGAAGATCTCGTTGATGAATAAGGGTAAGAAGGTGAGCTATTGGAGGGCAGGAAGACCAAAACACAATAAAATAGTGTTAGTATGAGGTTTGCTAGGTTTGTGAAGAGAGGTTTTCCAATCTACGTTTGTAATGTGAGAGATGTGGATCATGTTGAAACTGCTAAACCTGAGGATGTTGAAGTAGTGAGGGGCTTTCTTGATGTATTTTGAGAGGAGATTCCGGGAATGCCACCTAAGCGGGAGACTGACTTTACCATAGACCTAGTCCTAGGAACAGCACCTATTTCCAAAGCACCCTATAGGATGGCGCCTGCAAAAATGAGTGAGTTGAAGGAACAGTTACAGGATTTGTTGGAAAAGGGTTACATTAGGCCTAGTGCTTCACCTTGGGGAGCACCAGTATTGTTTGTAAAGAAGAAATATGGGAGTTTAAGGCTATGTAATGACTATAGGGAGTTGAATAAGGTGACGATTAAAAATAAGTATCCTTTACCCAGAATTGATGACTTGTTCGATCAATTGAAAGGAGCTACTGTGTTTTCGAAAATTGACTTTAGGTTAGGATACCATCAATCGAGGATTGCTAATGAACACATACCGAAAACTGGTTTTCACACTAGGCATGGACACTACGAGTTCACTGTTATGCCTTTTGGGTTAACCAATGCGCCAGCAATTTTTATGGATCTAATGAATAGAATCTTCCAACAGTTTTTGGATAACTTTGTGGTCGTTTTCATTGATGAAATCTTGGTGTATTCTAAGAGTAAGGAAGAACATGTGGAACATTTGAGGACAATTTTGATGACCTTAAAGGAGAATGAATTGTATGCTAAGTTCTCAAAATGTGAATTCTGGTTGGAGAAAGTAGCATTCTTGGGGCATATTGTGTCTAAAGAGGGAGTTGAAGTAGACCCAGCCAAAATTGAAGCTGTTAAAGAATGGCATACACCGAAGAATGTAACAGATGTACGGAGTTTCATAGGGTTAGCAGGTTACCATAGGAGGTTTGTGAAAGACTTTTCGAGGATTGCTAAACCCATGACTTCGTTAATGAAGAAAGACTGTAAATTTGAGTGGAGTAGTAAGTGTGAAGAGGCATTTCGGACCTTGAAACAGCGTTTGACTACAGCTCCAGTGCTGACCTTGCCAGATGGGAGTGACTCTTATGATGTGTATAGTGATGCTTCAAAAAATGGTTTGGGATGTGTATTAATGCAAAATAGAAAGATGATAGCTTATGTTTCAAGGCAATTGAAACCATATGATGTTAACTACCCTATTCATGATCTAGAGTTAGCAGCAATAGTTTTTGCCTTGAAAATATGGAGGCATTATTTGTATGGGGTGAAATGTAGGATATACACAGACCACAAGAGTTTAAAGTACTTTTTCACTCAAAAGGATTTAAATATGAGACAAAGGAGATGGCTTGAGTTGATCAAGGATTATGACCTAGATATCCAATACCGTGAAGGGAAAGCCAATGTGGTAGCCGATGCTCTAAGTTGTAAAACAAAACATGGAGTGAACAGCTTGGTGGTTGCTAATGAGCTATGTAAGGACATAGAGAGATTGAGTTTGGAAATAGTGAAGGAGGGAGAGCTGGAAGGAATTCTTTGTAATCTTAGTATCCAACCAACAATACACGAGGAAATTTAGAAGAACCAAGAAGGAGATGTGAAACTGGACAGAATCAAGGAAAAGCTGAAAACAGGACAACCTATATATTTTAAGATTCATGAGGATGGAAGCTTAAGGTATAAGGGAAGGTGGTGTGTACCATAGAAATGTGAGGATTTGAAGCGAAGAATCATGGAAGAAGGTCATAAAACCCCGTATTCAGTGCATCCTGGAGGCGATAAACTTTACAAGGATTTAAAGAAGATGTATTGGTGGCCTAGGATGAAGAGAGAAGTAAATGAATTTGTGAGTAAATGTCTTACTTGTCAAAAGGTTAAATTTGAGCATAAGAGACCACAGGGAGAAGTCCAACCACTTGATGTACCAGGATGGAAATGGGATTGCATTTCGATGGACTTTGTGACTTGCTTGCCAAAATCTAAGAATTAGAATGATACCATATGGGTAGTGGTGGATAGACTCACTAAGTCAGCAGTGTTTATACCCATGAAAGAGACTTGGAAAATGGAACAACTTGCAAAGGCTTACATGAAACATGTTGTGAGGCTACATGGAGTTCCAAAGGATATCGTGTCAGATAGGGATTCTAGGTTTCTTTCGAAATTTTGGAAAAGTGTTCAGGAGAACTTTGGCACAACCTTGAAGATGAGTACAGCTTTCCATCCAGCAACTGATGGACAAACAGAGAGAACCATACAAACCTTAGAAGACATGCTAAGGGCTTGTTTAATGGACTTTCAAGGGAATTGGGAGGATCATTTAGATCTCATTGAGTTTTCATACAACAATAGTTACCATGCAAGTATTGGCATGACACCGTTTGAGGCTTTGTATGGAAGGAAGTGTAGGAGCCCTTTGATGTGAATTTTCGTGTAAACAAAAACTCACAAGGGAATAGACTAAATTTTCGAACCTATAAAGACCAAGTAACCAAGATTCTCAAATTTAGGTTGGTCAATTAGTCCTTTGATTAAAGCCTAAGAACCCTCAAAGCTACTAATTATTCTATAAAAGAGTATAACGAAATTAATCACCAACTCTTAATTTTTCAGAATTTTGTTTTCAAGTAAACAAACAAACTTTTATTCAACTCCAACTTTATTTTTTACAACCTAATGTTGAGATTATTTATAGGTATAATCAACAACAAAATCCTAACTAAAATCAACAAAAAATACACGCCTAATACTAGGAAATTCGTCCCTCACGAACAAACACACAACAAACTCAAGATAAGATTGCCACATCATCATGTAACTTGCACTTGATCTTATCTTACCTAACAAACTCTAACTAACTAACAAATCAAGAAAATATCCTAACAACTTGACTAAATAATTAACTAACAAGATAAACATCAGAATTTAGCCTAAAAATCACGAAAATACTTGATGCCCAATATCTTGAAAAAATCGTAAAAAACATGCCCAAGAACCCTTCGCCAATTTTACGCAATTTCAAGATTCTTCAAGAAACTTCAAGAAATGCTTCAAGATCCAATCTTTTAATCAAGAAACCTTCAAGAATCTGTCCTCCATGTATTTTAGCAAAATTATGATGACCAAGACTCTACAAGAAATAAAAGACTCAATGCCAAAAATGAGAAAAACCCTGTGGGAAAAAAATCATAAGCAAAACCATCTTGTTCCCCATAATCCACCAGTTCTTGCCTTGATTTGCGTCCCACTTAGTGATGAGTGATCATGCACACACAAATCCCTACCCTGGATGTACCCATATGGTTGATATTCCCATATGCCCACTAATTCACCTATGGTTGCATCCTTGTTACCATCACAATCGAAGTTATTCATATCACTGACATCAATTAAATTATTAGTGTCACTGTTGTCATCCAGAGATACATTACCCTTTGTGTTGGAACGGCATAAGTGAGACAGTGATTCTAGGACCTCAATTAATAGAGGAGACCATCGAGAAAATTAGAGTAATACAAGCAAATATTCAAGCAGCATAAGATAGACAAAAATCCTATGTGGATCAAAAACGCCAAGAAGTAGTGTTTGAAGTTGGCGATAAGGTGCTACTTAAGGTATCACCAATGAAAGGAGTGATGAGGTTTGGAAAGAAAGGATAGTTGAGCCCAAAGTACATAGGACCCTATGAGATCTTGCAAAGGGTTGGAAAGATAGCTTATAAGCTAGCACTACTAATGGAGTTGAGCAAAGTTCACAATGTTTTCCATGTGTCTCAACTAAGGAAGTATGTGCCTGACAAGTCACATGTGTTACAACCTGAAACAATAGAGTTGGACCAAAGTTTGACCTATGAAGAGAGGCCAATTAAAATCCTAGACAGTAAGGTCAGAGACACTCGTAGAAAGAATATAAAAATAGTGAACGTGTTGTGGTCTAACCAAGAAACCGAAGAAGCTACTTGGGAAGCTGAGGATTTGATGAGAGAAAAATACCCAAAGCTCTTCCAGGTTAGTAGTAGAGTTACGGGGACGTAACTCGATTCTTAAGGGGGGTAGAAAGCGACCTGTTTTTCGCGCGTTTTACCCTCAATTTTGCAAGTTTTTATGAGTTTCTATTACTTTTAAGAAAGAGTTTTATCTTTGTCTAATAAAAGTTGTCAATTAAGTGTCTAAAGTCTACAACAACATAGTGTTTCAGTAAGAAAGTTTGAAGTAAAAGAAGTGTATTCAAATTCCATACACTAACCTACACAAAGTTTCGGGACGAAACTTCTTTTAAGGGGGGTAGACTGTAATACCCCACATTTTCACGTATTTTCAGGAAGTATTTTTGTATTTTATTCGTATAATTTTAATATTTTGATTGAAAAATTATGTTCAATAAGAATATTAAATGGAAAGAAATTAATAGAAATAAAATAAATTACAAGTTTTGGTTGAAAGTAATTGTTTGTGTTCTCAAATAATATTTTTATGTTTAAAAATATTTTTTAAAAGATTCTAAAAATAGATTTAAAAGGTTTCCGAATTTATTTAGGAGTATTTATGGGCCTCACCAAAATCCTTCTTTGGGGCCTATAAATACCCTATAAAATTTAAAATTTCATATTTTCATGATCATAACAGTCATTAGGATTTCACAAATTTAGAGAGAAGAGAGAAGGAAAAAAACCTGTTGTTCAGTAATTTGGAAAAAAACAAAAGAAAAAAAAAAGGTTTTGGGTTGCCTCGAGATCCGTGCCAGTGCCGGACCCCACCGCCAGCCACCGCACCACGCCCAGCCGGCCACCGCTGCACTTCCTCCCCCGTTTTGGTATTTTTTTTTCGAACCTTTTTATAACAAAAAAAAATTTCAACTTCTTTCATTTGATTCAATCCTGCAAATTCATGTTCATAATTATGCTTAATCATGTTTTTATAAGTTTAATCATGTTTTGATATAAGTATGAATTGTTTAAAAGCATGGATTAATTTTGTTGTTCATGAAATTATAGATTAGGGTTTGAAAATTTTATGATGTGATGATTTTATGAGTTTTTATGTTCTAATCTTTAATATTATGATCATAAATTATTTTTGGGTGAATTTATGATGATGTTATTAAGTTTAGATTGATTTTTAAGGGTTTTTAACTTAATTCATAAAGTTGTCCAAAACTTATAATCATGAATTTGAGTTGAATAAATATTATGAACATATTTTGGCATATGAAAAATTGTTCTAAAGCCTAGATTGATTTCATAAATATGTTAGTAGATTGTAGAAGTGTTTTGGTATGAAATTATGATGTTTTTATAAGTTTTTCATGACTTTAAAGTTTATAAATAAATCTGAAATTTAAATAAAAACAAGTTAAATTAAGTTTTGAGTGCCCAAAATGTACTAATATGATCACACATCAATTCTATATTGATATATATAAATTTTAGTATGTTTTATGAAGTTTAAAAGTGATTTTAAGCATGTTTAACATGCTGTCTAGATTTTATAAATTAATTAATTAGGCTTTTAAAGTATGTAATTAGCATAAATTGATCATATAATTTAAGTAATACATTGTATAATCGATTTTTGTTGTTTTCAGAAGTTTTGATAAATTTAGATTGTTGTGCACTTTTATAAAGTGGCATAAAAATTTTATTAAGGTTTATAAAGCATAAATAAGTCCCGAAAACTAAGTAGTATTGCAATAGAAAAGAAAAGTGAAGAATGGAATTAAATAGAGACCATATAAGGAAGTTTTGGACAAAGTTTTCAAATTAGAAGTTAGTTATAGTTGTTGTAGAATTTAGTCTACAAGGTTTTAATTTAGTTTTGGTTTTTCCTTATGTAGGAAACTTTGAACTAGTCCACTTCTAGAAGTTGTGGCGGAGCACAGTTATTTTACAAGGTACGTAAGTACTAAAGACAAACACAAAAGTTAGAATGCATGCATGAGCAATTCTTGATTACATGAAATCTTGTATGCTTGTTTTGAATCATGAATTTATGTGCACGGTAAGTTTGTTAGTAGCATGTTCTTAAAGTGTGATGGCATTCCATGTTAAATAGAAAGTTAAATTTTTATAAGCTTGAATTGGAATGTTATGATCAGTTTAATTTGGCCAATAATTTATTGATCAACGAAGAAAGTTATTTATTATATTTAAAATTATGGATCCATAATTGGAATGTTACCTGTACAGGAAACCCGTTTGATGCAGGATCCATAATTTTAAATATAGTAATTAATTTAATTGAGTCCATGTACAGGTAAAAAGGTTGTCAAAGGTAAGTTGAGTGCATGCATGTTTTATTTCTTATTGTTGTTGCATAGTCTTTAGTAGTTATGTACTCAGCTTTGTTGATTGTTTGTTTTGTGTTCATGGCTTTGTCTTGGACTTGGCCCTACGATGACTCACTTGTGGTGAGTAGTTGTCTAGTAAAAGAAAAGTTGCAGGTACAAGTGGGCATAAGTCATTTCATGATGGGATGGAGTGAGAGCGCTTGATGTGTTTTGTAGCTTACTTTATTTTAATTGCTTATGAAGACTAACATTTATTTTGGATGTTTGGATTTTGTGAAGACTTCTAATATTAGTTTTTGTTTGGTTTGTTTTAAGGGCCATTAATATGGTTCCGAAGTGTAATAAGTTTTAAAGTTGATTTTTAATTTGAGATTGTTTTGATGTTTAGTTTTAAATTGTTTTGGTTTGAGACTTCCGCTGTAGTACTTTGATAATTGTCTTAGCCGTTATCACGGTGGCGGTAATACTTTGGTTTTTCCATATTTAGTAGTTTTAAATATAATACTTATTAATTTTAACATGTTTTCCGGAAAAATGAGAAGTAGGAAGTTGTAAAATCCAGGGTGTTACATGATGACTAAACTAGAAGCTTTGGACGTGAGACAAAAACAAGATAATGTCCGCATTGATGTTTTGGCACGAGAATTGCAAATAAAATTTGATCCTCAAACTGCGCATTATTTTCGTGGGGATGATGGTGATGGTGAAGGTTCTCACTCATCTTCTTCCCCAAATTCCCATAAAAAAAACGTCCCAAAAGCAAGCCGGAGTTTGATGATTGTGGCATTAAACTTGATGACTTCACTGGCTAAGGTTCCCCAGATGACTATCTTGCATGGGAAAGACAAGTGGAGAAGATTGCTTAGTATAAAAGTTTTGATGATAAAAGAACCTTTGAAATTGCTTACATTAGACTAACTAAGAATGCAGGATTGTGGTATGAGGGCATTAAAGCCAAGAGAAAACTCCAAAACAAAGTAAAAATCGTCACCGATCTCACCTTAAGAAGAAGTTGCGTGACAAGTATGTTCCTTTTGACTTTGATTAGCAAAATTATGTCAAGTTGACTTCCCTATACCAGGGCACTATGAGTGTGCGTGACTATATTGCAGAGTTTGAAAGGTTATCTTTGCTCTATGACTTGGAGGAACGAGAACATATGAAGATGGCAAGATTTTTGAAGGGCTTAAACAAAAATATTGATAAGGAGCTTGATTTGGCTCAATATCACACTCTTGATGATCTCTACAAATTGGCATTGAAGGTGGAAAAACATGCCAAAGGGGATTCCACACGCAATTTTGTGCCTTTCACTGGTAAATCTAGCTACACTCCTCCAGACTTGAGTAAAAACACAAAAGCAAATCAGACACCACAACCAAATACTGTTCCTGCAACTCCTAGCTCTTCAGGGGAAAAACCATAGAAGATGGTTTCTAAAGCAGAATATGAAGATCGAAGGAGATGTTTTAAATGTCAAGGTTATGGTCACCTTGCTTCCTCTTATTCCTCTAGGCGCACATTTGCTATGGAACAAACCAGATTATGGGCAACTGAGGAAGACATTTACCAGATTGTGGTTGAAGATGATGAGGACATCATTCAAAACTAGAGAGGGGAAGATACTGATGAAGACACTCTAGAAACTGTGAATCAACCTCCATTGCTACAAGGTGGCGAAGCTTTTATGGTTAGAAGAGCATTGCATTCAGCAGTAGAACCATATATATGCAACGCAGAGAGAAAGCTTATTCCACAGTATTTGCAAGATTGGTCCATATCTATGCAATTTGATCATTGATAGTGGGGCTTGCACGAATGTAGCATCTAAAGATCTGGTACAAAGGCTGAAATTGACGCAAAGAGACCATAATAGTCCTTATAAATTGAATTGACTTGATAATACAAAGGGGATTCAAGTAAAGAAGCAAGCGCTGATCAATTTCACCATTGGACTATATAATGATGAATTGTGGTGTGATGTTGTGCCTATGACTGCATTCCAGTTGCTCCTAGGAAGACCGTGGTAGTATGATAGAAAGGTGCAACATAATGGAGAATCAAATGTTTACTTTGTCTTGAAGGGTAAGAAACGAATAAATCTCCTACTGTTGACTCCATCTGCAAAGAAGGACCAGAAACAAACTAGTTTATTCCTTTCTGCTAAGGAATTTGAGAAGGAGGTGGAACAAGGGAACCCTGCATATATTCTCTTTGTAAAGGAAACAACTTCAGATAAGGTATCCACAGATTTGCGCCTTACTTCTTTACTTGAGGAGTTTGCTGATGTGTTTCTTGATGAGTTGCCTGATGAACTACCCCCAATTCGAGGAATTGAACATGCTATTGATTTTATTCTAGAGCACCTATTCCTAATAAGCCTGCTGGTAGATGTGATCCTGAAGCATCTAAGGAACTCCAGTGCTAGGTTGATGAATTGATGCAAAAAGGGTTAGTTCAAGAATCAATGAGTCCATGCGCAGTCCCTACTTTATTAGCGCCTAAGAAAGATGGCTCTTGGAGAATGTGCATTGATTCTAGGGCAGTTAATAACATAACCATCAAGTATAGATTTCCTATGCCTAAACTTGAGGATATGTTGGATGAACTACATAGCGCAAGTATGTTTAGGAAAATAGATCTGAGAAGTGGCTATCATCTGATGAGAATTCGTAAAGGAGATGAATGGAAGACTGCTTTTAAGACTAAACAGGGTCTATATGAGTGGTTGGTGATGCCTTTTGGTCTATGCAATGCACCTAGTTCGTTTATGAGGTTGATGAATGAGGTATTGAGGCCTTTTCTAAACAAGTTTATTGTTGTCTATTTGGATGATATTATTGTGTATAGCAGAGACATTCATGAGCACTTATACAGTTTGAGGCAATTGTTTAGTAAGTTACGCGAGTATAAATTATATAAAAAGCTGGAAAAGTGTGACTTCTTGCAGGAAAAGATTGTTTTCCTTGGTCACACTGTAACTGGCGCAGGTATTATGGTGGATCCCTCCAAAGTTGAATCTGTTAAAACATATAAGGTACCTACCAATGTGCATGAAGTCAGGAGTTTTCATGGTCTAGCTTCGTTCTACAGAAGGTTCATACGAAATTTCTCTACTATCATGGCTCCTATTACTGAATTGATGAAGAAAGGTGAGTTCGAATGGAACCAACGAGCTCCAGAGGCTTTTGATGAGGTGAAAGAGAAACTTTGCAATGCACCTATTCTTGTGTTGCCTGATTTTGATAAGCTATTTGAGGTTGAATATGATGCTAGTGGGCGTTTGCATTGGAGCAGTTCTAATTCAGGAAAAGAAGCCTGCTTCATATTTCAGTGAGAAGCTGAGTGGCGCCAAATTGAAGTACTCTAACTATGATCGAGAATTCTATGCCATTGTTCGAGCACTGGATCATTGCTCTCACTATCTATGACCTAAACCTTTTGTTCTGCATTCAGATCATGAAGCCTTGAAATATATTAATGGTCAACATCAACCACAGACATGCCAAGTGGGTGGAAATTCTCCAATCTTTCACTTTTTCATCCAGATACAAGGAAGGCAAGAATAATGTGGTAGCTAGTGCTTTATCAAGGAGATCAAATCCGCTTGCTATAGTTGATACTAGAGTCCTAGGATTTAAGCACCTGAAGGAATTATATGTCAGTGATTCAGATTTTGCTACAAAATATCAACACCCCTCAAGGAACTACACAATTCAGGATGGTTTCTTATTCAGGAACAACAAACTGTGCATTCCTAAGAGTGGAGTTCGTGAATTGCTGATAAGGGAGGCTCATAGTGGCGCACTTGCTGGAGACTTTGGAGTTCATAACACTTATGATATGGTGAGTGAATATTTCTATTGGCCAAAAATGATAGGTGATATTCAATCAGTCATATCCAGGTGTGCTACAGGCGAAATCAACTTTTGTGAAAGGGCTTTACCCTCCATTACCTGTTCCTAATACACCTTGGGATAGTGTCAGTATGGATTTTATGATTGGCTTGCCTAGGACACAGAGGGGACGTGATTCAATAATGGTAGTGGTTGATAGATTCTCCAAGATGGCGCATTTTGTGGCCATGAGTAAGACTGATGATGCTCAACAAGTTTCTGATCTATACTTCAAAGGAATTGTTAAGCTACATAGAATTCCTAGAAGTGTGGTAAGTTACAGAGATTCGAAATTTTTGAGTCACTTTTGGAAGTGTTTGTGGAAGATGGTTGGTACCGAGCTGCTTTTTAGTACTTCTCATCACCCTCAAACAGATGGTCAGACTGAAGTCACGAATAGAACATTGGGATGATTGAGGTCTACAAGAGACGATCTAACAAGAACATAACTCAACATGTTTTCAAACCTGGTGATTTGGTATGGATTCATCTCAAAAAGGAGCATTTTCCACATAAACGCAAGAATAAGTTGATGCCTAGAGTTGATGGACCTTTTGAGGTGATTGAAGCATATGGAAACAATGCCTATAAAATCTATTTGCCTGATGAGTATGGTAATGTGAGTGCTACTTTCAACATTGGAGATCTCTCACCTTACTATGATGATGTGAATTTGAGGGCAAATTCTTTTTCAACCAGAGGAGCATGATGTGAATTTGAGTAAAGGTGAGATATCCTATAATGCACCAATAGTGGATGAGCCAATCAACCTTATAATGAATCCTATTGGGTTTGATAGAGATAACTCACAGGATGGATACAGATGGTGATTACAGGGAACAGGTTGGTTTGGTCCATGAGTTTTTTCTCACTTCATGTGATAGGGTTTTTCTCACTTTGAACATCATTGCTTTATTGTGTGTGAGTCTTTTAGGATAGAGTTTTCCTTCAAAAGTATCTTTGGAGCATGGTGAATGGTTTCTTAAATGTTTCTTGATTAAAAGATGCATTCTTGGAAGGGTTCTTGAAAAATCAAGAAAATGGTGAAGTGTTCTTGGTGCGTGATTTTGACGATCTCAAGACATTCTTTGGGCTTCATTTTCGCAAGCTTCAACAAGATAAATTTGAAGATTTTATGTTGTGTATTTCATTTCTAGATAGATTTTCAGAATAGATTTTTGTTTGTTAGGATTTGTACAAAATGATTCAAGATAAGGATCAAGTTGTGCATGTGTGCTTATGTGGCGAACTCGGTTTGTGGATAAGCCTTAAGGGCGTGTTTTTTTCTCATTGGTTGCAAGTTGTCTAGGTTAGTTAGGGTTGTTATTATGTTTTTAGGATATTTACTTATAAATTGCATGAGGATTCTATGTAACAACATAAGTTTTATTCATTGAGATTCAATAAATTTTGTTTCTTTCTTGCGCAAATTTAAGGAGTTAAATTGTTCAAGATTCTTTCATAAATTCATGAATTCAGGAGTGAAGAACGAATTTAGACCCTATTTAATTAGTTTCAGGAGTGTGCTAATTAGATAGTTTTCAATTAAATTCGTCCAAGAGAGGGAATTTGATTGATCTACACGTGAGTTTTGAGTGTTATTTGAGAGTACCACTTAAAATCCACATCATGTTTGTTGAATGTCTTTATGGCGTTTGGCTGCAAAGAAATGCAAAAGTGTTTAAACACAGCTATAAGAGTCCTACTGCTGTGTTTAGAGAAGCTCTCTTTAGAGCCTATTGTAGATGTGGTGTCTAGGCCTATTGCAAGCTGGTGTGAGCTGATTTTGTTGCTGTAGGTTGTTCTAGCAAGTCCTTCTTGCTACAGGTGATTGGTTTGACCTTGATTGAACCATTCCTTCATAGAAGGTGGCAACCTTTGTGAAGTGATTTTAAGTGGTACTCGCAAATAACACTCAAAACTCACGTTTGAATCAATTAAACTCCCACTCCTGGAAGAATTTAATTGAAGACTAACTAATTAGCACCCTCATGAAACTAATTAATTAGGATCTAAATTCGATTGTCACTCCTGAATTCACGAATTTATGAAGAATCTTGAACAATTAAACTCTTTTAATTTGCGCAAGAAAGAAAAACGAATTTTATTGAATTTCAATGAATTTAAAACTTATGTTGTTACATAGAATCCTTAGGCTATTTATAGGAAAATATCCTAACAACTTAATAACAACCCTTACTAACCTAGATAACTTGCAACTAATAAGAAAACACGCCCTTATTGTGGTTATCCACAAAATCGTATTTCCACCTAAGCAACTTGCACAACTTGATCCTTATCTTGAATCATTTTGCACAAATCCTAATAAACAAAAATCTATTCTAACAAACTATCTAGAAATGAAATAAACAACATAAAATCTTCAGTCTTGTTGAAGCTCGCAAAAATGAAGCCCAAAGACTCCCTTGAGATCGTCAAAATCACGCTTCAAGAATCTTCGCCATTTTCTTCATTTTTCAAGAACTCTTCAAAGAATGCATCTTTAAATCAAGAAACCTTCCAAGATTGAATCATTTAATCAAGAAACATCCAAGAAACTAGTTACCATGCTCCAAAGATACTTTTGAAGGAAAACTCTACCTAAAAGACTCACACACACTAGAGCAATGATGTCCAAAATGAGAAAACCCTATCAAGTGAAGTGGGAAAAAACTCATGGACCAAACCAACTTGTTCCCTGGAACCACCATCCGTATTTATCCTGTAAAGTGCTTAATCCAATATCTAATCAAACATATTTAAATGACAGATTAACATATTAAAAATTAACACCTTACTCCACTAGTGCAATGTATAAGTGACTAATGGTGTTGACTTAGGAAGCCACCACTCTCATCCAGAGTGTCAAACTTCTTCACTATGGTCATCCATAACTGTGTTATATCTTTATCAAACCCAATAGGATTCAGTATATGGTTAATTGGTTCATCCACTATTGGATTGATATAAGAAATCTCACTCGTACTCAAATTCACATCACTTTGGCTACTAAATGATGCTTTTGCCACTTGGGCCTTTTGTTTCCTTTTGGCTTTTTACTATTGGTATTTGTAATGTTGTTCTTTGGTATGTTAATCCGAAAAAATCCGAAAAACCCACACACAACATGGAACATGGTTTTTGGGATGTTAATCCTACCTATTTTAGGAAACTTTTCTAAAAACATTCTACCAACTTAACTAAAAAGAAACTAAACAACACAAACCCTCAGGTTTATCAAAGAAACATGGACAACACCAAGAGACCAACAACCTTGAAAACTCACCAAAAACACGCGCCCCTTTTTGTGAAGCATGTTTTCTTGAATTTTTAAGAATTGTGCTTCAATCTTTAGAAAACCTTTCAAAAACGAATCTTTTAATCAAGAAACCATTCACCATGCTTCTAATACATTCTTGAATGTATACTCAATCACTATGACTCACACACAAAAGCAATAAAATCCAAAATGAGAAAAGCACTATCAATTGAAGTGGGAAAAACCTCATGGAAAAAACCAACATATTCCCTAAATCCACCAACCATCCATATAGAATGTCAAATTATTAAGTCATCATTCAACACTCTAATACACCATCACATTGAGATAAATTCTGGAGATTGTAATAAACACCATCATCCCCCAAAGTATCATTTTGCACCATTAAATACCTGTGATTTATCCTTCTCCAAGCCTACAGTGTTCATCATTAAATTAATTGGCTCCTCATTAAGAGACGTGTTATCCAAGTTCACATCAACTTATTAATTTTATAAATTAAAATTACTTGATTAAATTATCTAAATTAATCTTCTCCATAACCACCACTCCTCCATCACCACACAATCACCACCATATATTTCTCTCTCCTCACCAATCTCTGCCACCAACACCACCACTCTCCTTCATCAATCAGTCCAATCACTACAAACACACCACTAAGGGAGACCACCACTCTATTGTCGACATTCTTCAAACCCAAAGTCGGCAAAAGTAGAACCAACTCCCCCATCCAGCTAGAAATTGAACCACCCATCCACCAACATAAATCCTCAACCACCCAAATTCACTACTGTCATTTACTACAGAAAACTTTTAATCTTCAAACTCCACCCAATAAACTCATTCAAATTCGAACATCACCCAAAATTTTTAATTCAAATTCGAAGGGTGGCTGATCGAAGTGTATTTGTCGTTTAAGTTCGATTTTTTGGTGTACTATTCTTTAGCTTGGATCATATTTTTAGTGGTAGTTGTTGGCGTGGATCGAATTTTTTGTGTTGGTGGGTTCAAAGTCTTTGATGATGGTTGTGGTAGTGGGGTTGTCCAAAGGTGGTGTCATTTGGGCATGTGTTGGTTTAATTTGGTGGTTTAGTGGTGGTAGTTTAATTTAGGTGGTGAGTGAAAGAGAGAGGCAATGTTTGAGTGGCTGTGGTGGTTTAGCTTGAGTGGCATCGATGTTGACGGTGACCGTGTGGTTGTCAATGGAAAAGAGGTGGTTGTCGTGGTGAGTGGGTAAGATTAATTTGTTCGTATAATTAACTAATTAAATTAATACAATTAACAATTCATCAAATTTATTTTGTTGATCTGAAGGTAATTAAATAAAATTTAGTAAAATAAGGGGATATCGTGAATTTAGTAAAATGTTTAAGGACATATATTCATTTTGAAACAAGGGTATACATTTTACAATAGTTTAGAGTATATGGTGAAAAATAAACGGCAATATATAGGTTAATGATAGGGAGTATATTTGAAAACATATTCATGGGAATATAGTATAACAATCAAAATATCATCAATTGAAGATACTAAAATTGTTAATAAAAAAAAACATATAAAAAGGCACAAGTCCTCATGCAACTCAACATTACAACACCTTTTTTTTTTTTTTACAAGGAACATGCCAATTCGATTAGGTAGAGTAAATTCTGTTTATCTACGTATTTATGAAATAACTTGTCAAAGTACTACAACAAAAGAAATTTATTTAAAACAACTTCAAAATCAAAATAAAATTTTAAAACATAAACCAAATCAAATACTTTATTACAAATTAGAACCGAAACACGGTCCTTCAAAATTTAGTTTTATAAATTTGAAAACCCACATTAGTCAACATAATCAAAAAAAGTTTTTTTGTCAACGACTGCCTGTTAGTTACCAGTTTTTTTCAATAACTAACTCAGTTCTAATAAAAATTACACAATTACCTACATATTACTATTTTGTTTGGTACCACTACGAATTATCGAGTTTCATCTATTTGTTCCATTATTTTGTCCCACTTTTAACTCTTTCATCCTTCTTTTGATATGAAATAATTATAAGAATGCCCTCAATTTATGTTGTTCACTTTGAGGTTATTATCTTCAACCTTGGTTACCAATTTTACTCTTTTACTTTTTTTTCATGATTTAACAATAGCATACATGTTCAACCCTTATAGCAACTAAGTAATTTTTATACACCTGCTTCTTGCGTGAGTTAATGATTAACTCTACATGTAATCTTAGAAAAACAAATTCATCATCTTCAAAGAGGATGAAAGCGCAGACAAAGGTGAAAAACAAAATCAGAAAATTCAAAGACACCATGACAGAATCTGGTACTTCCATTAAAACTCAATAGTAACAATGAAGAAGAAGATTACTCAAAGTAGAAGTTGAAGGACGCATATAATTGGCACTAGAGTTAAAGAAAAAGTTAGGTACTTTTTCTACACAAGAAGTTGCTCAAGAAGTTTAACATTACATTTTAATTACAAATCTAATCAATTTACGGAAGATTTAGCTATATATAGTAGTACTCAAATCTGAATTTATAGAACAAAGGGCAAATTGAACATAATCCTAACCAAGATTTCGAATTGAAACCCAAAAAATTGAACTAAAAATTAATAAATTTTAATACCCAAAATTCAAACCCAACCCAAAATAAATAAATAAATAAATAAATAAATAAATAAATAAATAAATAAATAAATTAAAGGCATACCAATAAAATTGGAAAAATCAAACCAATATTAATTAAATTATTACCCAAGAAAATCAAACCCAAATTAATGGAATCAAGACAAACAAATCAAACCCTAAACCTATATTATTTGAAATTAAATGAAGTTAGTATTAAATCTTAATGAACTTTTGAGTTTGATTCATGAACTAGATGGAGGGAGAAGAGGGGTAATATAGTAATTTTGTTAACTATTGAAGGTAAAGTTAAGGTTGGGACCCATAAAGTGAAGTTTTGGATGAAATATTCTACTAGGTAGTGATATCAAATAAAAAAAAACATCTAGGTCGTTTTGTTATTTTTTTTAGAGACCATGTAGTTGTTAACAAAATCGGGTAACTGTATGTAGTTGTTGACAAAAAAAAACATGATAATACTCCAGGCACACAAATTCTCTCCAATTAAGATAAGTAGTTGGTACCGTTAAAATTTAAATACTTAACACCACAAGTAAGCAAAATTCCACATTACCATTGGAATAATATTGATTTTTAGCATGCCATAAAACGTAACAGAAATATAAATATTTTTCAGATACCAGAAAAATAAATGATTAGGAACAATTTTTTATCACTATGTCACTTCATGTTCTCCCCTATAGCAGATGTTGCAAGATAATTTAACATTATGGCAGAATAAAAAGCACCCCCTAACCCAAAGCAGGCTCACTTTTTGCCACCACTTGAAACATTGAACTTGAAAAAGATTATATCACCATCTTGAACAACGTATGTCTTACCCTCTTGTCTGTACTTCCCAGCAGCCTGTACGATACCAACAAGGCAACAGAACTCAGGTATTATTTGCATCCAAGTTGAACCATGAATGCCCATGTAATCATACACATATGACTTAATCACTTTATGTGGACAAAAACATGTATATGTGAAAATATGAGAGAGAGAAAGGACCGGGGAAGGGAGGGGGGGGGGGG